>VNJQ01005008.1:0-117328 GCA_008042515.1 Drosophila truncata | reverse complement strand
GTAGCCACCACGATCTCCTACTTGGTCTGGTTATACTGCCTGCTTCTGCAACTGACAAGAATAGCCACAAAAAATAGGAGAAAGGGATTCGCAACCTTGTCGACGGTGTTGCTGTCTGCCTTCGGAATTGTTCAAGTGGTTCTGTTGTTCCTGCAGAAGGTGCCGTTCTTCACATCTGTCTGTCTATTGCTACCAACCTGCATGCTATTAATGGCTCAAGCCGAACGTTCGGAAAAAGGCGATTTGGTAAAGGCACCCCTCATGAACATCTTGTCAACACTGGTGCCCGCAGCCCTGATTATTCTAGTGTACTTTGAATACAAGCACATGGCGGAGCTATACCTTCTATCGGTGTTTCTGCACAATCATCATCTCTTCCGGAAGCCCTCGTTGAAGTTATTCCTCTGGATGGGTCTTGTGTTCATTATCAGTGGCGGTCTATTCCTTTCCCAATATCGGCAGTATGGCGTAGATCCTGAATTGCTAAGCTTCCATGTGGTGCAGTTGGGCATGTTGGTGGCTGCAACTCGTCCCGTCATCTTGCGACAAAAGATTGGTCTACGTGTTTGGGTGATTAACGCGGTTACCTTGGCGGCTGGAGCCTACGGAATTAAAAGATTCGTGTCCAAAGAGGTGGTTCCAGATTACGTTAAGGCCACTTCCTGGTTCTTTTTGATCTACGCCTTCCTGTCGATTCGGTACTGCGATGCATCCAATAAGACTGCTATAAAAAGACTCGAGCTGATTACCATGAATATGATCACCCTACACGCTCTGCTCTGCAAGCGGTGGGGTTCTTGGGTTACCCAAATTCTGACCACCGAACTGCTCTTTGGCATCCAGCAGTATGATGACTCCAAGAGGTCTATTGCAAAAGATGACAAGCCACTTCATCATTTGAAGCAATCGTATAGGAATGGCTTCGCTATCGTCCTCTACTTCTATGTGAGCTTTGCAATGGCCGGTAATTGGATAGGATCCTTTATATTCTGGCCGAATACGGCCCGACTGTTTTATGTTGAGTATTCCACATTTATCCCCGGCTGCCTGATCCTACTGAAGATCATACTTCCAACGCTGATCGTAATCTCGACCTTGTATGCTCTGGTTCCATTTGTCCGGCACAATATGAGATCGACATTTACCTGCGTCCTGCTCATCAGTAATGTCATGGGCCTATACTTGAGTTACTGCGTCCAAAATGAGGGTGAATATGACAATGTGAGGCGTTCTGTGGACAAGCTCCTAATTACTCATGTGGTTAACATGTTATTACTAGGATGTGCCTGCATCGTTAAGTGTTTTCTCAGCGATACAGAAATGGAAAAGCCACCTCGCAAAGACGAAAGACATATCTACTTTACCCCTGTCAACGAAGAGAGTAGCATTTAGTTAAATAAAGTTGAATATTTTTAAAGCATATAAGGCGGAGGTCGACCCTTCTGTTTTATTACATTTTTCAAAACATCCATCAGTGGTGATCTATCCTCTGCTGATGACTGGCATCAGTTCAGTTCAACGTTATCTTGCGTTAATTTACATTTATGTATACAAAATTGATTAATTTTCATGCTATTAGAGCAGACTGTAGTTACTGCTTAATTTTTGAGAAAACATACTGCCAAGTGCACAGTTCTGCAAAATTTAAGGAGTCGGTGAATTCCATGGATCATAAAACGATAACAGTTTTGTGCACAGTGTTATTGATGTCAGAGTCAATGTTTTGATTTTCCTATCATTATTTTCAGACATTTATAGCAAACATAAAAAGACAAAATTAACAAATAAAATAAATAAAAAAAAAAAGGTATAATAAGAATGTGGAGACTGCAGGCGCTAGTAGTCCACCTTTTCTTACTGGCCTCCATACTGACCACTTACTTTTCATCGACCATCTTGCCGGGACTCGTACCCCAGAAGACAATGCGTGAGATGGGCTTCGAACCGCCCGCAGATCGCCTGGTTGTATTCTTGACCGATGGCTTGCGGGCAGCTTCCTTCTTGGCGAGGAACGGAAGTGCGGTGCCGGATCTGTCCGATTTATACCGGACGCAGGGTCGCTTAGCCATCTCTCGCACCTTTGTACCTGCTAAGACCGCCACTGGACACATCGCCATCTTCGGTGGCTTGAAGCAGGATCCGACGGCAGCTCTGGTTAACTTCCGCTATGTTCCCGTTTACTTTGATACCGTCTTTAACCGCAGCCGCACGGCCATTGGCTGGATTCACAAATATGTTGAGTTGGTGTTTATGTATCTACCCCATGGGGGTGCGCCGCTGCGGTTCTCGGTGGGAATCGGGAAAAAATTACGATTCGATGCCTGGGTTTTTAAGCAGGTTGAAGAATTCTTGGCCAGGAGCGATAATGTCCGGGAAGTGCTCAGTCTTAAGGGAGTGGTGTTCTTTATCTACTTGGCGGATATGGATGCATGGGCCCATCGCTACACGCCATTGAGCCCTGAGTTCGATAAGCAGCTCGTGCACACTCAGAAGGGCATTCATACCACCTACGAATTCTTCGAGGAAGTTTTCAATGACAGTCGAACGGCCTACCTGTTGACCTCTGATCACGGCATGAGCAATGGTGGTATGTTTTTATAGCCTTTCGGGGGTATAAAAGTTTAATTTTAAAATATAAATATTCTTGATCAGGATCAATAGCCGAGTCGATCTAGCCATGTCCGTCTGTCGGTCAGTCCGTCTGTCCTTTTCTACATAAAGTAGTCCCTCAGTTCCCTATGAATGAAACTTTGCAGTAAGTCTTCTATATACTCTCACTCGTACATATGTCGGAACGGGCCGGATTGGACGACTATATCATATAGCTGCCATAGGAACAATCGGTAAAATTTTCAAAGAATAGTGATAACTTTGTCAGTTTTTAACACATTTTCGCCAAATTGGATATTTGGCCACTTACTATTATTTCAGAATTTCGGCTTTAATTTAACAAAAATCGAAGAACTATATCCTATAGCTGCGAAAGAAACAATCAGGGTAATAATAGAAAAAATCATTGCTTCGCTGTTTCTCAACATATTTTCATTTAATTTGAGATATGGCCACTTATTATAATTTCAGAATTCCCATTTTAATTTTAAAGTTTATAGTAAAATCTGCAAGGGTATATAAACTTCAACGAGCCGAAGTTAGTTTCCTTTCTTTTTTTAATTAGCTTCAAAAACCATCAAATTGTGTGAAAATGCTTTCCAAATCAACAACATTTTCACACAAACATAAATAATAATACAAATATTACATTTATAGCATTAGGTAAACAATTGAAATAAACATGCAACTGAGTACATAAAGGAGAAATTAAGGTTACACAAAAACATTAATGCATAATCCTTTTGATACTAGATATTTTACGTGCTGTTTAAAAGCCTTATTTTTGTAGGATATCACGGAACATCTTCACTCGATGAATTAGAAACGCCGCTGTTTATGTGGGGCGCCGGTGTGAAGCGGACAGTTGACCCGAATGCCGTCTTTCCCACCAGGGAGGAAATCCCTAATGTGGAACAGATTCAGCTGGCGCCACTAATGTCGGCTCTTATAGGCCTTCCACCGCCAATGAATAACATAGCCATGATGCCAGTGGGATACCTCAACGTCAGCACCGAGTACGAAGCTATGGCTCTCCATCTGAACGCCCTGCAGATCCTGGATCAGGCCGAGATCATAATTAGCCGAATCAAACGTGCTCTTTTCTACAAATGGATGCCCAGATTCAAGGGACTGGGTTTTCGGGAAATCGCTGCCTATAAGGCCAATTCCAAGACTTTGGTTTCTCAGGGACGCAGCCAAGAGGCCATGGATGACTCGCAAAGGATTATCAAATTGGCTCAAGAGTGCTTGACGTACTACCACGGATATTACCAAACTCCGTTGCTAGTAGCCACCACGATCTCCTACTTGGTCTGGTTATACTGCCTGCTTCTGCAACTGACAAGAATAGCCACAAGAAATAGGAGAAAGGGATTCGCAACCTTGTCGACGGTGTTGTTGTCTGCCTTCGGAATTGTTCAAGTGGTTCTGTTGTTCCTGCAGAAGGTGCCGTTCTTTGCATCTGTCTGTCTTTTGCTACCAACGTGCTTGATATTAATGGCTCAAGCCGAACGTTCGGAAAAAGGCGATTTGGTAAAGGCACCCCTCATGAACATCTTGTCAACAGTGGTGCCCGCAGCCCTGATTATTCTAGTGTACTTTGAATACAAGCACATGGCGGAGCTATACCTTCTATCGGTGTTCCTGCAAAATCACCGTCTGTTCCGGAAGCCCTCGGTGAAGTTATTCCTCTGGATGGGCCTGGTGTGCTTAATCAGTGGCTCCCTGTTTATTACACAAACATCGAGGAAAGTCATCAACACCAAATTCCTAAAAAGTTCGTATGTGCTGTACATGGGAATGCTGGTGGCCCTGGTACGTCCCCTCGTCATGCAACATAAGATTGGTATTCGTGTTTGGGTGATTAACGCGGTCACCTTGGCGGCTGGAGCCTACGGAATCTATATATTTGACTCAAAAAAGGCGATTCCCGGTTACATTACTGCAATAAGTTGGTTCTTTTTAGTCTACGCCTTCTTGTCAGTTCGGTACAGCGATGCATCCAATAAATCAGCTACTGGAAGACTTGAACTGATTGCCATGAATATGATCACCCTACACGCTCTGCTCAGCGATCGTTGGGGTTCCTTGGCTACCCAAACGCTGGTCACTGAACTGCTTTTAAGCCTCCACTTATATGAGGACACCAAGCGATCTGATGACGCCGTCGGGGATCACAAGCCGCTTCACCATTTGAAGCAGTCTTATAGGTATGGCTTTGCTATCGTTCTGTACTTCTATGTGAGCTTTGCGATGGCCGGACATTGGATATCCACATTTATATTTAGGCCGAATACGGCCCGTTTGTTTTATGCCAACTATGCTATGTTCATCCCTGGCTGCCTGATCCTACTGAAGATCATACTTCCAACGCTGATCGTAATCTCCAACCTGTACGCTGTGGTTCCTTTTGTCCGGCACAATATGAGATCGGCATTTACCTGCCTCCTTCTGATCAGTAACGTCATGGGCCTGTACTTCTGTTACTGTATTCAGAATAGAGGTGAATATGAAGGTGTAAGGGACTCTATGGATAAGCTGCTAGTCCCCCATGTGGTTAACCTGTTGTTACTGGGATGTTCCTGCATCGTTGAGTTTTTCCTGCGCGATACGGAAATGAAGAAGCAAACTCCCAAAGACGAAAAACGGGTTTGCTTTACATCGCTCGGTGAAGAGAGTCACATTTAGTCAAATAAAAATCTGTTTACTTAAACGCTTAAAACCCCCACGATTTATTTCATTTTAATGTCAACTGATTATAATGTCGACAGGTATTCGATTCATTTCATTTCGTTAAGTAGTTAAGCCTTTGACACAGAATTAGCCGCGCCCGCAACCAAACGGATGTTTGATATTTGTCATAATAATTAGCTGGCATTTGCCTTTTTGCCATTAAACCCGCTGCCACACCCCTTTGAATGTGTGCTTACAATCATGGTGCGGGGTTGCCGGGCAACGGTTGATTAAATGAGCTTTCCGGCAAACGTTTTCCACTGCCGTTTGATGAAATTTTTCTTATTTTTTCTGGGCCCGTCCTTTGGCGGATGGGCTTATGTTTGTAAAGCCGTCGCCCGTTGAGCCTTTGTCGCCGGCTATTTGCTTTGGCCAGCTCTGACAGCTTGTTGAGTTTATCCTGTCAATACGGCCTGGCAATGGCCGAAAAAGAGGGAATGTGCCGGGACTGGACGACTCTAACTGGTATTGGATGGCATTCGGATTTCGATTGGGCCCTCTGAGCTTGCCGGCAGGATTGATCGGCCGACTGATTGATTAATTGACACTTTGCACATTAATTAGCCGGGAATCCCAGCCCTATTTCCACGCGATGACTTACAGACATTGGCATCGTCCTTGGCCTTTAGGCAGATGTTTATTTAGTTTCCTCCTTCTCCATGTATCATGATGTTCCTTTTTCATTCTGAAGTATTTACATACTTAAAAATACTTGAATGAGATGTATAAGAATTATCCACACATACAAAATTTAATAATTTATAGATTATGTTCCTGGCTATTCATTTTCATAAATAATATTGGTTTTCTTTATCTCAAAATATTATTAATGCTGGCAAAAAATACCACATGGATTTATTTTGTATTTTTGCTATTATTTAATTTCTCCTACTCGAAATGTTGTTTTTTTAGTGATTACTATTTTTCCCATTTCTTTTTTTTCCATATAACTAGATTTCTTTTGCAGACTTCTCTGATTACGAATTATGACAACTTAGCGGGGCGTCTTCAATTCGAACTTTGCTGGCCAAACTGCGTTGCATATGCTGGCCAAATTTATCGCTGATTAATAAACTCATTAGAACTTTCCTTGTTTCCTATTCGCTGGCACATGGAGTGAACGAACTTTCTCCAGATTTAATTGGAAAAGTTCGGGTGAGGCCCTAATGTAAGTCAGTCGTTAGTTGGTCAATATTTAACTCTGCTCAGCACATCCAGCGTACATCTGTACTAATACAGTCCAGCCGTGGCGGCCTGTCATTGTTTGCCATCCTTATTATCCATGGAAACCCCGAGGCGACGGCAAAGAAAAGGATATACACGCTGGCGAAGACAAAGAATTGTGCCGTCCTGTCGGTTATTAATGAGCCGAAGGCCCGAGGGAACGCGAAGATCTGATTCCCTTTTGCATCGAGTGAAGTTTCAATTTGGTGGCCGCCTAACGAGAATGCATTTGAAAGGTGAAATGATTAATGTCAGCACCAGCTTGGGGCTTATCTTTTTGTGGGTTAACCGCCGCCACCGACGCGGATTTAATTAAAATAAAAATCCCAGGGTTTCCAAGCGCCGGCAGCAGCTGTCATTGCCCAAATGTATTTGGGCGAACTCATTCGGCAATTATTACATTTGGCAGTTAATTAAAATATTTATAAACAACAAAATAAAAACCAAAACAATTTCGAGCGCAAAATTAAATTGATTTGCCAAATATTTACCATTAAGATATATATATTCTTTTAGCATCGCAGCATTTACTAAGGTAGCAGGGTATGCCAGGCCTCTTTTGGCATGTCGCATGTTGCATGTGTTTAATTTCAATTAAAATCTTAATAAGGCCATAAATACATAGGTTTCATTTTAATGTTTAGAAAATTTCCTGGTAATTCTCGAGACTATAAATTAAAAAGTCAGTAGTGGATTCCTCACATTCGATTCCCTCTCTGAATATTACTATTCAATGCACAGTTTTTCCCATGGTATTATGCCGCGAAATGGAAAATCCACCAACTGATGCTGTGTGGCTGTTTATTATTGTTCGCCGATATCGTTGGAGTGCAAATTAGTTAAAGCCCAACGGCAATTTAATTTGCTATTAAAATTTTGGCTATCAAACCAATGAATCATACGCATAAAATGTTTCAAATATGCTTAAAAGTTGTATGCAAATTTAATGAATTCGAATGCAATGTGCCGTGCTTTTTTTACCCCTGCAGAGCTCTCTGTTAAATGCAAAAACCAAAATAAAATCTATAATCAACTATGCCATCCAATTAATTATGCGAATAGTTTTGCAGGCTGGACATCAGTGCATTTATTTTTGCCATTTGCAGCCGCTTCATGTGCATACTAGTTATACTAGGTATATAGTGATATACACATGCATTTAGTGAAGTTGAATTAGTTTGCCGCATTTTTCCGATACCAGCATCCAGGGAAGAGCTTTATCCTTATATTGCAATAGCTCTATTCAAGTGGATTAGCCGTGAATGCTTTTTAGATAATAACGTTTGTATCGATGGTTGCAGGTAGCTATGCCAACAAAGAGCATTAAAAAGCCAGTCAAAACCGCAAAGGGCGAAATGTAATTAAAGTTGCATATTGTCATCTATATTATTTAATTCGAAATGCAATTTATGTAATCAGGAAAATAGAAATATAAAATCATATGGCTGTTATTATGACTTACATTAATTTTAGTTAGAAAGACCCAAGCCCGTTTTGTCCCTAAAACTAAACAATATTTTTAAAGAGATATATTAAACCCAGCTAGAAATAATCTAAGAGATTCATCCTCCTTGTTTTATTTTGAATAAACTCCATCTTAGATGTTAAATTTAACTATTTCTATATTTTTCTCTGTGCAGCAAAGGTGGGTAGGAATGTGACCTAGACCATTGCCCTGTTGTAGAGATATCTCTTCGCCATCGTAAGTGATTCAGGAGCCATGAGATATCTGCCATCTTTAATATATTACTATCGCAGTTTTCATCACGTTCTGACCTGCAAACAAGCACACCCGAAACTTGTTTGCCATTCGAAGTCGTAATTGAGTACGCCGTGCGCATGTATAAATAACAAACAAAATGTCCTGCCCCCCGGTTTTTCGTTCTCAGGAGCCATCCTCAGGAGCAGCCATTCTGCGAGTCGTATCTCCTTTGTTTTCTATTAAACAATTGACAAAGTGCCTGTGCTGTGCTGTGTGGCTGGCGCTGTCGCTGTCGCTGTCGCTGTCCTTGGCTGATGCGACTACACATATAAATTATAATTTAATAAGAAAACAAACGAAAAATTCAATGGCGCCATAAACCATAAAAAGACGCTGCAAAGTGCTCTGTGTGCGCGGATGTGTGTCGAAAAACAATAAGCAAACAAAGGCCAGGACGAGACGAGAGTAAACATTGAAATCATCTTCGACGGCGGAAATCGAGCTCAAAGAAGCGGGGGCTATAGCGCGGGACGAGGGCTCGATTAAGTAGCATAAAGTGATGATAAATGCGACATTGAGCAACAATAAATTGTTGCCTTTTGTCTCCTCAATGCCAGTGGTTGGTTGTTGGTTTATTGATGTTGTTGTCTGTCTTTGTTGTTGCTTTATTGTTGTTTCGCATTTTCCCCTGATTCGCACTGCTTGCCATTGACGTGTTTGACTTATTGATGCTGCGTGCCGGGATTAGCGATGAGGCCCACACTGCGTATGAGCAACGCAAATATAGCAGAAAGCATAAAGCATAAAGCAGCGTTGATTAGCTTTTGTATGCGTGTCTGTCCATGCGTGTGGTGTGTGTGTGTGTATATATTCTTGCTGCTCATTCAATTGTTTATTGGTAATTTGAAATTCATTGGACAACAGCCGACAATCCTCTCAACTTTATGGCTCTGCAGACAGCGCATTAAAGCTTAAACTCAATTGAATTGATTTCTGGTGGCGTTGCACTGCCATCGATTTGTGGCAAGGCTAATTATATACTGAGAAAAATCACATGTACTTGTATTTGTAACTATAAAATTAAGACTCCCTTTCTTATAGACTCTGAGCATCTAAATATCTCTGCTATTAAAATATAATTATTCCATAAATTTATGGCAGGTTTTATTATATTTTTCCGCCTGTAAATCAGTCAGAACAAGTCTCGGGCAAATGCGAGTATTCCGGACACATTTGAACTGCATTTGAGGCACACTTTCAGCTTCATTGCAGCCAGAAGGCCCCATGGCCAAATATAAGGACCAAAGTTTTCCACTTAAAAAACGCGAAGTTGCCTCAATGCTGAAATTGTTTTTCCACTATCTTTTATTTTTTCTGTATTTTTTTCCTTTTTTTTTTGTATTTTTTTGTGCCCTCCTCCACTCGTTTTTGGTTCTCTTCGCAGCGCTTCCTTGGTTTCTGCAGTTGCCCGCAAGTCGTGCCACTTGCCACAGAAAGCCAGGCCAAGCCGGAGCTGAGTTCGAGATTACTTTGGTTTACATTGTGCTACGTTTGCGGCTTAAATATTGTATTAAGTTTGCTGGCTGGTGATTGGAAAGCAACTGCACATAAATAGAAAAGAACGAGGAGCGCTCCCATGGCAGAGTTCACCTCGTGCAGCTGCAGCTGGCCACATTTCATTGCAATTTTGCATTATTTGCGACTGGGGGTTGGCCAAGTTAGCAGCCACTTGAGTTGCTTGCTGCTATTAGCCCGGTCAAAAGGGAGAGCCACGGGTAGGAGCATCGGCAGCTGGCTTTCCCATCAGCCCAACCGTGCGGGGCAATTGCTTAATTGCAACTTAAGCTCAATTTTCCTGCCGACTACCTCTTCCCTGGAAAGCCCTTCGTCCTGTCAGTCTGGGCCCTGTCTGTTTGTTGTTGCCACATAAAATCTTGCCCAGCTCACAATCGTTGCATGTAATGACTGGCATTTGCGGTAGCTCTGATATGAGACGAGGTGAAAGGGGTCGTGGAATTGAGCTTCAGACGTAGGACTCCGGATTCCGGACTCCGGGATCCAAAGGGGCGAGAGCACTCCCAACTGTGTGGGCATAGATAAACAGGCCCACTTGAAAAGCCCCCGGCTAAGCCCTTGAGCCGGAGCCAGTTTCGGCCACTTAAAACTCAAAGTTGCCTAGGTAGGAATTAGAATCGCAAATCCAAGGTAGCAGTCCTTAAATGTAGTGTAAGTGTGGTCTAGTTGCGGCCTTTTCCCAGCCGCAAATGATCCCTTTAATGCCACAAATCGAGTGCCAAACATCATTGCGCGATGAGAGTAGACAACAAACATCTATTTTCTTTCGCACACATCCACAACCGAAATTTCTCATGAAGAATGATTGAAATCAAGGAAACTAAGCTTCCAAATCAGCGTAGGGATAGCTAGAACAAAGAATATATTTACTGCAGGTAATCAAACATTAGCGGAGATAATAAATTATTAGAAGTGTATTTATATTTTTTATCTGCTTCTATACGTAACCTTAAAAAAAAACAAGTTTGGAAAGAATAATAAATGTAATAGAGTAATTTTATTAAAATTAAGTCAAAGAAATTTAATGTTGAATTTACAGAACCTTTTAATCTGGACCGTTTAGACTCCTCCAATTTTTTTGGCCATCGAAACTCGCCTCTGGAAAACCAATATAAATAAGAGTGGGCTGAAAACTTGATATAAGTTTATCTGCAGGAAATAAATATTCGATGTCCCTGCAGCAAGTAGCTCCCGGAACTGATGTCCTGCCACCATAGCTTATTCAAAAAGAAATCGTTAAATAAGTAAACCAAATAAACCAGCCGAGATAGAGACACAGCCCCCCAGAGAGTACCTCAATATGTGTGTGAACGTGGGCAGTGCTTTTGTGGGTGGCTCAAAAACACACCCTTGGGTGCCATATAATTGCTACAAATAATTTCATTAGCCAGGTCGGCCCGTTTGGGCTTTGGTTTCGCATTCGCATTAAGCGTTTCCAATTAGTTGAATGGCTGGCGTTTTGCTGAATTAATTGTCAACGTTTATGAACTAAGCACTTAGTTCATCCAGGCGAAGGTGTGTGTGTGTGTTTGAGTTGTTGTGGGTGTGGGTGTGGGTGTTGGTGTTTGTGTTTGTCCTGTAAATACCCAACACACAACGTCGATGAAATGTGAATGCGAGCAAACAAAATACAATCATACATGCAAATGTCATTGCCCCTGGCTGTCAGATCGCTGAAACCGCTAAAAGAAAGGAAAACAACAATTTTTTGTTTTTATTTAAACAACACCAAAAGCCAGAGCGAATGTTGTAAAATCGGGCGGAAAAACAACGCAATTGACAGGTATAATCAAAATATTTTCACATAAAAAATAACACAATTAACATGCAGAAATCAGGAAATAAAATAAAATCGATTCCATGCCACTCTTTTTATCCATACATTTTCCATGGCCTTATTTGGGGCTTTTCCGGATTTAACTGCAAATGTTTGAATAACTTTTTTGTTTATCTTTGTTCTACCATTATCCTGCCTTCATAAATTTTGAGCGGGTGCATTAAAACAATAATACAAATGCAATTGATTTGGCTAGCGCCCGCTATGTTTTTGCAGAACCCCAAAGCACACAAAGGGCCAAAAACGAAAATTACAAAACTCATCGTTTTTTGGCCAATGTAATTTAATTGTCTGCCGCTGAAGCTGCGTGCGATAAATCAATTACTACAGATTAAGCTTCAGATTATAAAGAACTTTTTTGCCCTTTTGCATTTTTTTCGCGCATCCTTAGGGGCAACTGTGGCTGATGTAATGCGTTGATGCAAATGAAGATGGATGCATCTCTGGCAGTTGCAGCGGCCCAATAATTGACGCTGAATATGATGAATGAGAGCCAACTGCAAGAGATCGAAAGAAAAGAATTAAAAGACGATTAATGAGCACTAAAGAATTTTTACCATTTCAATCGTCTTTAACTTATAGATCAAAGAAGACAATTGATTTATGAATGCTTATGCCCTAATTATTCTATTAACCTTGGATGAGTTCCTTAAACGGTCACCAAGAAGTAAACACATTTCCTTTCCCTTTAAATTTAAAAATATTTTAATACTTTAAAGAGCGTTATGGCAAAAGATTTCTCTATTTTAAGTGTACTTATTTCATAGCTAAATAATCACTTAAGCTTTTTCCAAAGAACAGGCTTTAAAAAAATGTGTATATTTTTTCAGATACACTGAGCTAACCCAATAATAGTCTTTAACCTTTCAAGCCTTTGTTTTACTTTGGCCTTAGCTGGAATCCATTTTGATTTTTCATTGGCCTTTATTGGCAGTTGCATAAAACTGATAATCCTATTGTGGTTTTGCTTATTCCCCTTAATTGCCCCCACATAACGCTTTCACATACGCATACACACCCGGCTGTTGGCTGTCGACATTCACACCGTTAAGTTCAAACGGCACAAACAAAAGCGGCTTTAGTTTTCATGTTTTGCGGCGGCTGCGTTTTTGAAGTTCCATTACTCAAACTCTAAGCGCTCGAAGGGTGAATTCTGGCTGGAAGCATGGAGAAATGGGAGTGGAGCTGAGTGCCCAGAGGGGCGGATGGGTGGCAAACTGTTTGGCGGCAAACTTTATGGTGGGCCCATTGTTTCAATTGTTCAAGTTGCCGAAAAGTTGGCCAATTGTGCCGCTGGCTGGCGGCCGTCACATTTCGAGTGTTTTTTGGGCTTAAAGGCAGCCGCACTTAAAGCCTGATTAGCTAATTGCTTTTCCCCAATTTGATTTGTCGGAATATCAATTAAACTCGGTCGAGATAAGGTCGGTAACTTGCTGGCACAGATAAAACTAAAGCATTGGAAACCAAAGCGGCGTATGAGTAATGATGCCAACAGGGCGTATGAGCAATGCCTTTTAGAATATTCTATTGAATTTTTGAAATAAGATATTTACTTATTAAAAATAGAAGCACTTTAAGTCAATTTCTCTTCTTAACATTTAAAGTAAATTGAATACTTTAACAAGGCTACGATTTTATTTGATTTTTGGATTAATAAAAGTCATTCTGGGAGAAACCTTTTAAAATAAATAAGTACATATTGATATTCAGATAAATGGGGCAGACACAAATTTAATTAAGCTGAAATGTAACTAGAGAAGGCAATTAAAATCCGTATCTGATGCAGTTTTAGAGAAAATAACCTACTTCAAGATCCCATTTAGAACGATAGAGGTGTGCTATTGACCCAATTGCAGCTAAGAGCTTCGGGATTTTTGGGTTTTTCGAAACAACACTGGTAACGCCCTGCCACAACTACAAGTATGCATAATTTGCTGATTGCAATTAAAAGCAATTATGCTCGGTGTCCTTGCAACCACAAACTCATTAGCTTGTTGCACCAAAACCGCAATGCAGCATATCCCGCAACACCAGTCCCAGCAGCAGCAGCAGCAACAACAACAACAACAACGTAAACTACTTACACACATCGAAGGGTTGTGGTTGGGTTCGGGTTTGGGTTTGGGGTTTACAAGTGCTCGAGTGTGCGAGTCTGCCAGTGTTCGAGTGTACGTATGGGTCAGAATCAAAGGCCACTCACTTGACCGGGTCGCATGGCTAGCCGAAAAGGGATTGGCGAAACCAAATCGAATCGCTGGCAAAATTGCACAGCTTGACGCCATCTTTTTGCACAACCAAATCTATGGAACGCTTTTTTCCTCAATTTCATTTTTTTTTTCTAGTCTTTTTTTCGACTGCTATGCGTTTTTGAGCTCAGTTTTTGACGTGCGTGTGTGAAGTGCTTTCAAACAAAATGGTCACAGCAAAGTGCCCACAGCTCTGGACGGCAGAGGACCGACCCGGTTTGTTTAGAAGGTTTTATGCATATGTCCGACATGTGGAAAATTCCATTAGGAAGTTTTCTTTGTTTGCATACATTTGCATGGCTCTCACCCGCCCTCTATCTATCTATCCTTCTCTCTTTCTCTCTTTTTGCGTCTATCTCTTTCTATTGCTTTTTCCAGCTTTCCATCAGAAATAATTTATTTGCGGCCAGGAGCAGGCCCAGATTTTTATTATTATTATTTTGTAATGGTTTTCGAGTGTTTGCAGTGGCCGACAACACAACACAACACAACACAACACAACACAACAAAGCACAACAGAGCGGAGCCGAGCAGGGCAAAGAAATGGAAATGATTTGCATAAAATCGATTAAACATTTTCAGCAAATAAAATGCATATTGAAATGAAATGAATAGAAAGCAAGCCATGAGCAACAATAAGGTTAGTTCGGGCCCCAGCTGAGCCAAGGGCCATGGTTTCTTATGAGTTTTCCCAAGTTCTGGCCAAAGTGCTTGCCAGGATAAGCCGGGGGGTTAGAGATAACCCTACTCAATCGCAGCCCAGAGTGTACTTTAAAGATTTATCAAATATTGCAAAATCGTTTCACCTTGCTTCGTATATTTCATAATATTTCATGTAATATACTGGCCATTCAAAAGCAATAATGCCGAAATGAAACAAGTCCGATAATCATCTGACCGCATAATAAACTCAGCTAAACTAATAACTAAATAGCGATGGCGAGGCCATCAAAGCTCAGCTCCAATGATTTTCCATCCTTAAAAGCCCGGGCATCTGCACGGCTTCAGCATGCCACAGATATTAATTATGCTCGGGCAGCAATTACACTTGAGATTGACAGTCCGGCGAAGACTTGCATATGCACATCTAGGCAAACAATTTGGCTTTGCCTCAAATTTGATAAGTTCGACATACGACGGGCAAAGTTAAGGGGCATTCTGGCCATCGTTTACGGCAAAATGAGATGTGTAATCCAGTTTGGCAAACAAATACCAAAGTTATTTGTATTTAATTTCTTAAGCAAGCAAAGTTAATTAATTACGGCAGGACTCAAGGCTAAAATTGAAAGAGAGAGTTGCAGCAGGATACACTGAGAAAAACAGATCTAAAGACGAAACTAGTTTTGAACTTTGTCAGTTAATATTCCAAGCTAAAATATAGTAGAAGAAGTAAATGGAAAATGTTCACAAATTGCCTTCTGTATAGGTCGTCCTCTCTGTGCAGGCGTTTTATTGCTACTGAAGCTTGCTCTGGTATGAAATTACAATAATTTAAGAACTTTCGCTTCAACTCACTTGAAAACTTACTTAACAAAGTGAAGGCATACAGCCGGAGGGGCGAAGGCAAAGGCAAAGGGTTGGGAAGCCTGGCATCAGATGAAGCTTTTAGGATGCTTTCGACTACACTCTGGCATTAATGGCAACTTAAGCTGCCCCAAGATGCAACAATGGCGCGGGCACATCAAATATAAATGATGCCCCCACGTCCAGCCCGCCAGGCCCCCCGAAAATAGCTGGTCGCCCACAATGCCGCAGTTCGTCAGTCAGCGAAATGCAGCCGAATTGCAAATGCAAATGGAAGCGAAAATTAACGCGCATTTCGCTAGCTCACCCCGCCCGCGGCGAGTGCGAAATGCAACAGCATGCAAAAAACAATTTCGGATGCAATTTAAGAAGGATTTTGTTTGTGTGCTTGGCCCCTATATATTTTTGTTATTTCCGCTCTGCATGGCCAATGAAGCAAAACAGAGCTGCATCAGCAGCAGCTCAGGCTAACCCTGAGAACTACAAAGCACCCCCCCCCCCCCAAACACCGAAGCCAGCTGCCATTTTCGGCTACTTTCGACTGCGGTCGCCATCTAAAGATACAAAACTGCAATTCAATTGCCCGGCAGGCATCCAGCCAAGCAGCCTCGGACTTTAAGATTGCAAAACTCGAAAAGCACCAGCAAAAAAGTGCAAAAAATAAGTGGAGAAAAAAAAAAAGAAAATTGCTTGCAATAAATTTCGAATTAAATAGAAATTTGCACAGTCAACTGCCGGCAGGTTTCGAGAACGAAGGATACCCGGCCAGAGGGCTAGCTGGCACAAAAAAATGCAAATCTCAACTAATTCTTATAAATTATTTAATAAGAAAAAGTCAAATGATTCATTTTTAAGCTGCACCCTTCATCACCAAAGCCCAGCTGGAGCTGCAGGCAGCACAAAAGTGTGGGAGTTGCCTGAAAATAAGGCAAAGCGGCAGCAAGGACAGCTATAAAAAGCGCAGCAAAGGAGAAAAGTCAGGACCGGAATACGGCAGAATAATGCTGGAGCAGGAAAAAAGGGAACTTTAAGTGAGATAACCGAAATGCTCTAAGCGAATCATTTTGTTGTTTTTCACATTCCAGCAACTGTGAGAAAAAGTGTAATTAATTTCCAAAAATTTAAGCTATGAGTTGATTTTATTAATATTTGTGTTTTATGCAAAAAGAAAATGAATAACAATAAAGAAGGTGTAACTAAATAAACCCCAAAAAGTCGTTTGTATTGATTAAAAATATTTATTCTAATGTTAAGCTAAAGTCGTCAAGAATTAACAAAAATTTTGTAAAGTAAAGCACCCTTTCGGAGGCATAAATCCCGGTCTGTGCGAGTGCTTGGGTAAGAGTCTCTGTCCCTTTGCCTTTTTTCCAGGAAAATAGTGATGATTTACCGTCAAGCTGCAAGTGAGATGATGCTGTCAAAGGAGCAAACCGCTCACCGGAATTGGCAGCATGTGGCACCGACAGCCGAGGCGTAAATAAGTTTGCATGCCTCTAATGGGTAGTGAAGGGAGGAGTGCGTGGAAAAGAATCCCTGTGTTGGATGGCAATATTAGCACACTTTTTGGACCAGCGGCAGTTCGTGTGTGATGGCAAAATCTAAAGGCTTGCACCATCGATTAATATTCACGATTTCGCTTGAGACTCAGTTGAGCGAGAGTGAGAACCACGCCTCCTTCCCTTTACATTTATTTAGTTTTTTTTTTTTTTGAGTGAAATGCCGTGGCGAAGTCAAGTTCTACGCTGAATTTGTTGCCTGCAATAGAACGCTCGACTTGCTTCAGCTTTGTTGGATGGCAGTTGTCAATATTAGTGTGCCGCATGCTTTTTGGACCAGCGGCAGTTCGTGTGTGATGGCAAAATCTAAAGGCTTCTGAAATCGATTAATATTCACGATTTCGCTTGACACTCAGTAGAGCGAAAATGAGAGCCACGCCTCCTTCCCTATACATTTATTTAGTTTTTTTTTGAGTGAAATGCCGTGGCGAAGTCAAGTTCTACGCTGAATTTGTTGCCTGCAATAGAGCGCTCGACTTGCTTCAGCTTTGATCACAGGAGCGAGAGTCGTGGCAACATGGACCAGGAATCATAGGCAAAAAGGGAAAATTTTAAAAAATAAGAGTGCACAGGGCAGAAGAAGTGCTGCCACTGCAGGGATGGAAAATGGTGAATGTTGTGCACATGGCAGTTTATTCATGATTTCACATATTTCCAAACGCCCAGCGCCCGCCGCCATTGTTGGACGCTGCAAGCGCAAAAAATATTGCCCGTGTGTGTGTGTGCTCGCCTTTCTTCCATGCGACATAAACCCACTCACACACATTTACATGGGCGAAGCCATAGCTTTCTGCACGATTTTGTTTTTCCGCAACGCTTTTCTTTTTGTCGTTCGCCGGACCAAGACAAACTTTTTCAGCTGCTTCTTTTGTAAACTTGCATTTTTATGGTTTTAACATGTTTACTTAAATTTTTGTGTATTTGTCTTGTTGGCGTGGCTGTGACAAATGCTTGCAGCTGCTAGCAGCTAAAAAGAACTAACAATCAAACACAATAAAATTTTTATTCGCTTTGGAGCTAAAGTGTTAAGGGATTTAATTATTATTATTAATATTTAAAACAAAAATAAAGGCATTACTAATAAATTTAATTAATATTTACCTAAATTGGTTGAGAAATCATCATTATTATAAGACTTCTTTCTGAGTATACATTTAAAAAATAGTTTTGAACCTTTCAACAATGATTGGTTCTGGCTTGGAAACATACATATGTATAATATAAAATTATACAAATTTATCTCAAATTCCTATTACACCAAAAATCCATTTTTTCTCCATAGTAGCATCTGCTTTGGTTCAATTTAATTTTGTTTTTCCATTTAATTTTCTTAAAATATATTCTATTGATTTAACTATTCATGAAAGAAAATAATGAGGCTACCCAATGGCCTTGCATATGCTGATAACATTTTTATCCTTATTGCTGGGCTCAGCGTTTACCAATTACGGCCAGGGAGTCCACACACACATACACTACACTCCACTCTATTTCCATACCCTCGACTATACCTACACTCCACTCCAATCCCATTGCCGCTTGCTGGGCCTTAGCTCAGGCCCGCATGTATTAATTCTAATTAAATTTGTTATTCAAAACGAAACTCGGGCACGTCCTTGCTAGCCATTTTGCAAGTGTTAACCTTTTTCCCGGCCATCCGCTGCCCAGGACTACGTTAAGCCTTCGAAAATGGACCAGCCGTCGGATTGGCGACGATTTGCACGACGCGGGCCTGGATGTGAAGGCGGATCTGGAGCTGGAAGGGGTACGGGGTACGGGGTATCAACCTTGACATTTTTGCTGCCAGTTTCTGTTTTCATTACACTAATGAAGTCATGCGCCACGGTGCGGTATGTAGGCACATACTTGCTCCTGCTGTATGCCAGGCGACCGACCAGTTCGGGTCCAGATCCTGCCAAACGACTGTCAGACACATAAAAAGGTGTACTTGTGTGAGAGCCTCCGAGTGTGTGTGTGTGTGTGTGTGTGTGTATTTAGCAATGGCAGCTGCGCCTCATTACCCCATTTTATTGTGCCTAGCCTGAGTGATGCCGAGGTAGTCTTAACACTGTCAAAGCCCTACACACTCTGGCACATAATTAATGCAAAATGCAAACGTATTCATGGCGGGGCGCAGCACTCGCATAACGCATACGCCGTGTGGCAATAAAAGGATTTAAGGCCTTAAGGACAAAGTTCAGCGCCTTTGCCGAGTTGAGTTGGCAACAAAATTGACAAAGTATTGTTTTAAAGTTAGGACTTTAAATTGAGTCTACATTTTTTAAATTAAATTTTATGTATTTAATTACAATCATTATTTAAATGTAAATTCTTATATAAAAAATTGGAAATCCCGTTCATCTGAACTCGAAAATATTCAAGATGGCCTTCTGAGTTAACTTTTCATAGATATTCAGAATATCATAATATTCAGAAAACTTGCCAATCTAATTATATTCATTATAACATTTATATAACCACAAGACAATGATATTTTTTCTATAAAATTTAAGTAACTTTTTCTATCCTTGGCCCTTCCATTTTCGCGACAAAATTAAAGCTTTAAGTGCCAAATAGCACCACCACCACCAAGTCAAGTTAGCTGGCAGAGCTAAATTGTAAGACGACAGAAATATTTCAACAGGAATTTACGACGCGAACACACTAAATGCTCATTTAGTTTGCACTTTTATTTAGAAACTTCTTTTGCCCGTTTGCCAAATTGTCTGCGGTAGCGCACCACCTTCCGCCTCTTCAGCTACCCCCAACCCCTCTTAGCCTTGTCAGCCCCTTTAAGCCCCCTTTCGAAGGCCAACTATAAGGGGCTGAGCTGAGACAACAACAGCATTTGTGTGTGGCAAAGTGCAATAATAATGAAGGTAGAGGCGTAAATTTCGCTTTGGCTGCCGGCGGCTGCAGGGCGAGAAAAATGGTCTGACTGCAACGAACTGGGCACCCCGTGGTGGCAAGGTCCTGCGGCTCCGACAGAAATGCACCCCCATTTCCCCATTCCACATCTGGGAGCCCCCCTCGTCTGTACAGGTGAGCCATGTTGTCAGCGGAAGGTAGCTACAAATTCTCGTTGCGAAAGCTTTTAGTGAATTTATGGCAAGGAAATTCCTTTCGCTTCTGCTCGAAAAAGCAGGCTGCACTCCTGGTCGTTTGTTTATGTCTTGGCCGAGGATCCGGACGCCAAAGCGGCGAACTCCGAGCTGCGAAACTCCCCAACACTTGGCATGTGTACGTACGGCTTTATAAACTTCTAGGCATAATGCACTCCACTCCGCCACCCTTAGCCAACTCGGAGCCCAGATTCAGATGCTTTGAGGCCCTACGATTGCCTAATGAGCCCCAACAAAGGCGTGCTGCGCAATTTTCGCAATTGAAAGCCAAAACTTTGACGAGGCAAGGCCAGGCGCACGCACAATTAATTTGCAAGGAGCTCACGCACTTCCCCAACTCGCTTGAAAACAATTTGCCATATGCATTTCCACAATTTTGCGAGACTTTTCTTCCTTTCCTCAATTTCCTTTCTCTTTTCCTTTTCTTCTTTTTTTTTGGCAGCCGTACTCATATCAATTACCTGGCCATGTTTCGCAAATTGCCAACAACCTTGAAGTGTTGAGCTTCGCCCCACGTTCGCTATTTCCCCCGGCCCATACGCAGTCTGCATCCCGTTATACTTCTCCCTCGCCAAAAGTTGATTCAAGTTTATTCAAAAACAAATTTAACTTTTAAGTCATCAGCAAGGAGCTGTGAGCAGCAGGAGAGATACCTTCAAGTAGCTGCCATATGTTTGCTGAAGTGTGCACGGAGAGAAACAGGTGATTTGCACATAATAGACAAAGGTGTAAAGTGCTTATAAAAAGTTAAAAGATATCAATGGAGATTTAATGGATTTATTTTGTAATTATTCTGAATTGATGAGAAAACGAACATTAAATTACTTTAAAAGAAAACCAATCATACGAGCAACAAATAATCTATCTATCAATATTTTATATTGATTATTATTTTTACTAAAGTGCCACATTTTTGTTACATGTACGAATTTCTACTGCTCGCAGAAATGTACCGCGCAGATTATTCTGATAGTTTTTTCTTCCATCGCATGCACTTTATTATTTTCCTTTCGTGGAATATTTTATTGCGAGAATTACGTTAGCCTTCATGTGCCGGTATGAGGGAAGATGGCTTCTGCATTCGTATCCTTATACTGTCTGCCATTGTTTGACTGCAGGTCCTCGCTCTCGCTCCTCTGCAGGCGGCCTGTCAGCGAACCGAATTCCCAGCGGTATTTGCATTCAACTTAATTGCGTTTTAAGTAGATTTGCTGTGAAATGTGTTTGTGTCTGTATGATTCGCTTACATATGCGATTGTCTGTCTGTCCGCATATAGCACACATCCTGCGACTGCGGCCTCGAATATCTACGGCCATTCTTACAGTTATTTCCTTGAATATATAAAGGCAAAGAGACCATATGCAGAATGAAATAATGGGCTTTAAGTTAAATGAAAAGCGAACCCCACACAGTATCGGAATACAAAGGCAGACGGACAATTAAGCTGGTCAAAGATTTAATGAAATGATTTTACTGATTGCGAAAGCGGGAAAATAATTCAGTAATGGACCTGAACGAAAATCACGCTTGCATTAATGCACAAATGGAATAATAGTAATATACATTTTCTTTAAGGAATATGAATACTTTAAAATGTTTGGTTTTACTCTTTTTAGAGTGCTTTCCATTTTGTTTTTCAGTATCATTATTATATCGAACTTGTAAAAAAATGCTTAACAAAGCATTGGTTTTCAGACAGTAAATATTTGTACAGACATCTGCAGAAATAATTAGGTTTCGTTTCACTTTCAAATCCCCACAGACAGTCAATTTTTGCCCAAACATCGAGTTACGGGAATTCCCCGTCAGCATTTCTGCATTATTATTCGCACAGAATCCGTAAACCGACATTATTTTAACGCCAAAATCTCTGCAGCTGTCTGAGCCGAGATGATGTTGTACTCGCACTCATATTCTTTATTTTATTTTTCCTTTCTGCCAGGTAGGTACACGTGTCAAACTAATTTCACATTTTGTTGCCTTTTATTCGCCAGCGCATTTGTGTCACCTGCACCACCCTCCCATCGCATCCGACCTTCATCCTTCTCCTCCTCCGCCGCCACATTGCTGGTGGCACATTGAAATTCATAAAATATTTGCTCTGCGAAATAGGCTACGAAGGCTGGGGCTGAGGCTGAGGCTGAGGCTCTGGCTACGGGCGGAGTATTATGTGTCAAGCACGTTTGAATTCAAATTCAAATATTTGCCACAGTCGACAAACAAATAAGCGCAAATATGGTAAACAGCAATAAGCAGCTATGCGAAAGCGTAGCGAGCTGAAGTGAACTCATGTACTCCGGATTTGTGTCCCGCTTCCGAGCCCTGAAAAATCTTTAGCATCAGAATACGAACACGAATATAATGCTGTCACCTTGGGATTCATCTCTGAGCTGTTTGTCGTCTCAACGTACATATCTCTTGGTGTCTTAATTTCACGCACATTGGTAAATATTCAATGGCCGGCCGACACCTGCAAGGAGCAGGCCTTTCTCACTCTCTTTATCGTATATTAAATGAAACAAAATCAAAACCAACATTGAAAAAGAAAAACAAAAATCGGCTTAAGAGCTTGACTTGTCCTTGGCCTCAAAACAAGGAGACCAATCGATGGCAACACCGAGCTGGCTGTTCCTAAGTCGGATTATCCCGTCTGCGTAAATTGTCTCATGCTTGTAATGCAAAATCAGGAATGGCCTGTAAACTGTGTAATTATGAACATTTAAATTTTAATTCACGAGACATTAAGAGAAATTTTAAGACATGATACTATACTTAGATTGTTATTTGTAACCATTTATGAAAGCAGAAAAGGAAAGGAGCATAATAAATAAATAGTTTTTAAAAAGTAATATTAATTATAATAAAGTAAACTCTTATAAGCTATAACCTAATCAACAACTTTATTTGTTATTCTTTTAAAAAACAAAACACTTTGTTCTTTGGTGATATCTCGAATATTCCTTGGAACATAAATAATATACCTTCAATTTCAGCATTCTCAAGGTAAAAGATTCAATGCCTTTAAGGAAGTCAGAACAAATGGGCCGGAGAAAGTAACAATGATGCCATCGACATTGGCTTGTCACTGAATCGATTATGATTTGTGGTAAAAGTATGGCATACTTACATGCGCCGCCTACACAACTTTTCGGTGGCGGGGCATATATTTCAGCGCGAATTTGCACATTTCGCAGTGCCAAAGAATGCGCCCAGGGACAATAAATCTTCGATTGTTTGCCCCAAAGAGACCAAAGGATGTGTATGTCCTTGCGTGGGTGTATCTCCCTCGCTCTGTGTGTGTGTTCTTGGGGCAGGGGACTGCCCCTTGCCGACAGCCATTTGGGCCATATCGCAGCCATTTTGGCGCAGCATTTTGCGTTTCGCTCGCCACATTTGCCGGCCTAATTGCGCCGTCTGCCAGCCAGTTGGCAAAACACAAATGCAAACAGAACACGGAGAAAGAGAGATAGAGCTGTCATTACGCTTCAAATCCCACCAAGGCACCACAATTTGTCGCTCCTCCTTTGATAATTGTCCCAGTGACCTTTTGCGATCGAATAACAAGTGAGTTGGCATTCAGTTGACATCAATGAACTCCTCCGCGCCGCCCGCTTGGCCCTGCCAATTAAAGTGAAAAATAGAGCCAAGCACACATTCCACCGAAAATAAGTAGGAATAAGCGAGTTCGGCAATAAATATAGCCATGGCTCCGAAGAAAATATATATATTTCCAGTTGTCTCGACCAGTGCGAGGTCCTGTCCGATTTGCGGCTCCGAGTCCTGAGACTGCAGGACTCGGACTTCGACTGGACTCGTTCGCTCGCTGCCAGGACAAGATAAATGATGTTGCCAAACTAACACACACCATCTCTCCGCCTCCGTTCCATCTGCTCGTCTGGCCGTGTGTTGTTATCACTTAGCTGGCCATGTTAGCTGCCATTCCGCTGACTTTTTGCAATTGTCTGGCCGGGATTGTCATGACTTTTGACTGGTCCCTGCTTTTTTAGCTTGCTTGGCTTTTCTATTTTGTTGCCCTCTGGCGGGACATCTCTCATAATGATTGGGTTGTGAAAAATGCAATTATTTTTGATTGTAGTTTAAGGTGCCATGTTTGCATTGCTCGCCAAATGCCGCATATTTATCACACTTGCCCCGCCCCACCAGTCACTCTGGCCTTCTTGCCTTTTTGCAAGTCAACATGGAATTTATTGAGCCAGTCTGGGGCAATATATCAGGCGCAGCATTTGTCAGCGAGCGTGGCAATGGCTCTAAACGGAATTGAACTCGGTTCTTATTGATTTTCAACGACAGCCCCCCCTTCCCATCGCTCTCACACCCTGCGGCACTCTGTGTGTGATGCGTGTTGTAATTTTGGCAATTTTAATGCCATTAAAAGCAGCCTAGCCCCAAAAAGTTGCAAATGATGTGCGAAGGATGGAAATGTTGGGAGTATTGTTCGTATTTATGCAATTTGTGGCAGCTGCTCGAACAACCGCAGCTACAAGACTCATGTAACACACTCCCCCTTTTCACCAGCATGCTCCTCCACCTCCGCCGCCTGCCCAAAACAACCACAACAACAATTACAGCACAACAAGAATGCTCTGGAATTTTCAATTAAATTGCAAAATCAATTTTCAGCAAATTAGCATATTTATATTTGCATATTTTTAATGGGCTGTGGGTCTGGCGCCGCCCAGGTCACAACAGGTGCGAAAAGGGAAATTGCGCCAAATTAAAATCAGATAACACGGAATGACTTACATTAGAGCGGCACATATGAAAGGAGGTTCAGTCGTCACCCGCATCTGTGTCGAGGAGGCGCGTGTCTGATGCTCAGCCATCGGCATTGGAGTTACAGGGCGAGAGTTATGCCATCGGTGGGCAAATGTAAGCCGCTCACCGCACAAATAAAACCACTTCCTGGAAACTCAGAGTCAGCACTCCTTATGGCCACGTGCAGGGCACTTGAAGTTGTTGCCAGTGCCTATGGCAAATCATAACCATATAGACACAGCCGAAGCCAGAGCAAGTATTTCGATAATTACATTTAGCAAATGCTACCAAAGATTGGGGAGATCGAGGAGTACGTTGCAAAAATGTATACCATGAGTTAAACTTCTTCAAAAGTTCGATTTAAAATAATATTTAAATTATTATTAAATTTTATTGTAAAATAAAACTTCAGTGAGTTTATTTTAAGAGATTTTACAGACTAAAGTTTAATATGTTTTAACTTTATGGCTGAAGTGTGTCAAGAATATAGTTTAACCTTTTCCTAGCTCACTTTTGGATCCTTTATTAAAGCTCAAATGATGCCCTAGAAACTTAATCCCACATATGTATTTTTTAATGTGATGCCAAAAAAAGCGTTGAAACTCTTGCACCTCCCCGTTCGAGCAATTTCTATTCGCATATACATTTTAATTTATTTATACACGTTTTTACCCCAAAACGACGAAATTGTTTCCCCCCAACCTCCGGCACATGTGTGGCCACAATTTTGGTATACAAATTACAAAATTATACAAATCAACGCCGCACAATTGCTTCAATTGAACCCAGACCAGGGCCCTCAGTCCACCAGCTGCTTAGCTGCTTAAAGTGCCAAGGCTGCTACTCCTGCTTCGTCCTTCTCCGCCTCATATTCCTCATTCCTGTCGCTGACGGTGATGGTGTGGCTGGCAGAGATTAGAGTCGCGCCAGACGAACAATCAAAGACAAAGCGTCCTCGACACCTGTGCAGAATTATGAAGCCCACTTCCAGACGGGGATATAGACGCCAAGAGTCGCGGCTGGATCAATCGCTGCGAGTGGTTGTGGAGTAGATGGGATATTCTGAGAGGGAGAGGCAATTAAGTCATTACTTCATATACACACAGTACTCTGCGACTGCCACTGCCACTGCCAGTGGCACTGCCGCCAAAGGCGTTCGTTCTGCAGGTGTTTTACAAGTGTGCAAACAAAGTGCCGCGGTGGTTGCATAAAAACCAGTAAAGCGGATGTAAGTGCTTGCCTCTGTGTACAGAGAGAGAAAAAGCCTTTAATCTAAGAAATTTTGCACAAAATAAGTAATATTTTAAGTATTAAACCACCAACGTTTCCTTGAATTTAAGAAAATTTAAACTCTAAATAGGGAAATTTGATGAAATCAGTATCTATCATAATTTAGTTTTCTTTTATACGTTTAAATTAATATAAATAACAAAATAAGAAAACGCCCTTTATATGTGCTTTTAAGCAACTTTACATCTTTAACATATAAATAATAAAGTCAGAACATCTAAAATTGTTTGAAAAGTGTTCTAAAAAAAAAGAACCTTACGAATTTAAGGACTTTTATTCTAAGTGTGAGTGTACTGCCTTCGTATGCGTGTTTGTACATTTCCTCGTTTGTTTGCCAGCGCCTGTCTTCCCCGGTCCGCATTTCGTTGTGGTTGCAATAAAGGCATGCAAATTTATGTGCGCCCCCAACCACGCCCCTCTGCCATATTTTTGATAAGCAATTTTCATCGCCCCCATGTCGGAGTGTGTGTGTGTGTGCGAGTGGTGGTGGCTGAATGAAATTAACAAATCATTTCACTTATGGGCACTGGGGCATCTGCTTCCACTTAGCCCTCAGCATCGCTTTGATGCTAATTTGAATGGGAAATGTGTCATTTCGGGTGATTACAAGGGGATCTTATCAGCACGCAGGCAGCCTCAGCTGTGGAAGGGAAATTGAGGCACATTTCTTTTAAATGCTACTTTCGCTCCTCAGAGTTAGAAGAACATTAAAGTAAAAAATGTAGTGTCTCAATGTTAAACCAATAATTTAATACACATAAATTCCATTTAAGTCCCACCTGTAGGGTGGAACCCTAAACAGATAATCGCATTTTGCTAATTACATTTTCAAACCACTTAAGGACTCCCTTTGCAAGACTCAGTCATGGGACCAGTGTCCGGGGAACTACACGCAGTTTCACTGCTCGGCATGAATCGCGTTATGAAGTGCTTGGTTATGTTGCCGGTGAGCAAACACCTGATCGCCAAGGTGTTTTGCAACGCGGTTCTCTTTACTACTTTGGGTTTCTCCACCAGCTGGCGCTTAAGCTTCGACTATGACCTCACCTACGACTTCCGCAACGATCAATTTTCACGCTTCATCGATATGATGAACTTTGTGGCTCTCATAACAAGCCACTTTATCATTGTAATGGAACTGGTTTGGCTAAAGAACATCAATGAAATCAATAGTCAGCTGGAAGAGATTCGCCGTGAGATGAATGTGCTTTTCGGCATACAAGTGAACTTGCAGCGAGTTCGCGGCTACTGCAATGCCGTTTATGCATCTCTATTATTCCGCTGCCTGGCTTTTGCCTTGGCAACAATCTATGTCAATCGATCCCTTACCTACTACGCCTTCTACTCGGAAATGGTTTTGCTGGTGCGCTTCACCCAGTTTACTCTGTACTGTACCGTCATTTTGGCCCTTTACCAGGAGCTTATCCCAGCCGGCCTAAATGTCCTGGCGGAACTGAGTTCCTCACTCTTCGAGTTGGATTCGGTGCGGCGATTGTCACTGGAGAAGCTGGTCAAATTCCAAAAAATCCATGGATTACTTTGGCAGACTACCCGATGCCTGGAGCATAATTTCCAGATCTGTCTAATCATCATGCTGATGAAGTTCTTTGTGGACACTGCGGCGCTACCATATTGGCTCTATCTAAGCAAAGTGCAAGATAGGGGTGTGTCCCCCCAATGCTGTTAGTAAGAGCAGTTTTAATAAAATAATTTTATTTAATTAGTTTCTTAATAATTAAGTCTTATTACCATACGAGCACACAATCAAAAGAAGGAAATGCACGACTCAATAGGACTTTTATTAAAATGCAATTCAGTCCTCCCGTTGCTACTCTCTAGTTGCTAGTTTCTCTGTCCGCTAGTTTATAGTTTCAATAAATTGCTCCTATCTATCAATCGCACTTAGCCAATTAAATATGTGAACCGATGTTAAGTACTTCCCACAGGAGTTTCAGTCATGGGTCAAGTGTCCGGGGAACTACACGCAGTGTCTCTGCGGACCATGAATCGCGTGATGAAGTGCATTGTAATTCTGCCGATAGGCCAGCACATGATTGCCAAGGTGCTCTGCAACGTGATACTCTTCATTGCCGTGGGCCTTTCGTCCTATTTGCGCTTCAGTTTCGACTATGATTTCACCTATGACTTTATAAACGATCACTTCTCGCGCGTCATCGATCTGACCAATTTCGTGGCTCTGATAATGAGCCATGTTGTCATCGTTAACCAGCTGGTCTGGCGAAATTGCCGCACCGATATCGACAGACAGCTGGAGGGGATCCACCGTGTGATTAATGCCCAGCTGGGCAGAAGAATGAACTTGGATCGAGTTCGTAGCTACTGCAACGCCGTCTATGGATCACTGTTCATCCGCTGCGTGGTTTTCTGCTCCATAAACGTTTACAACAATAAGGCCCTCACCTACTATGCCCTCTACTCGGAAATAGTTATGCTTGTGCGCTTCTCCGAGTTCACTCTGTACTGTGCCGTGATTCTTGCACTTTACCAGGAGCTGATTCTGGCTAGCCTGAATATCTTGGCTGAGTTGGAGCGCTCGCGGTTCGAGCTGTGGTCCGTACGGCGATTATCTCTGGAGAAGTTGGTCAAGTTGCAGCGAATCCACGGATTACTATGGCGAGCTAACCGTTGCCTGGAACGAAATTTCCAGCTCTGCCTGATCGTCATGCTAATGAAATTCTTTGTGGACACTTCAGCGCTGCCCTATTGGCTCTATCTCAGCAGATCGCTACACTCAGATGTATCTATACAATATTGTTAGTAAGCTTGTAATGCGAATTAATAATTTTGTTTTTATAAGTTCGTTGGACAGAACAAACCATTTTTCATTGCTTTATCCAAAAATATTCCTCAACATGACATGCACTCATGCACTCTTTCAAAGGCACTTAGCCAATTAAAAAGGGTTATACCAACTAAAGGTCCCTCTTGTCCGCTTTAGTCACGCGAAAAATGTCCGGGGAACTTCACGCCGTTTCACTTCTTCGGATAAAATGCGTCATGAAGTGCATGGGTATCCAGCCGGTGGGGAATTGTCTGATTTCCAGATTGCTTTGCAGTCTATTACTTATGACGGTGGTCGTTGTTCCTACTTACTGCTACTACAGTTTCGCTTATGACACCGAGTTTATATTCCGAGATGAACCCCTTTCCTTGCTCTTTGATATGACCATCTACGGAACACTGATAACAATCCATGTCATCATCGTAATAGAGAAAACTTGGTGGAATTCTGGTGACGAATTGAATGATCAGCTGGAGGAGATTCTGTTACAGATTAACGAGGTCACGGGCAAGCAGGTGAACTTAGAACGAGTTCGAGCCTACTGTATTGCTGCCTATGGATCTTTGTTCATCCGATATCTAGTGCTCGTCCTACTAACCGTTTTTACCAACCAAACACTCATCTATTATGCCCTCTATTCACAATTCGTTTTGTTGGTGTCGTTTACCGAGTTTACTCTGTACTCTGTGGTGATATTATTCCTTTACCAAGAACTCACCCTTGCCGGCTCGGGTGTTCTTCAAGAGTTGCAACGATCAAGATTCGAACTGAGTTCCGTGCGTCGGTTGTCGTTGGAAAAGTTAGAAAGTCTGCAACGAATTCATTGCTTACTGTGGAAATCGATCAGAAGCTTGGAGGGTAACTTTCATCTCAGCCTGATCACCATGCTCATGAAGTTTTTTGTGGACTCTACGAGCATGCCCTATTGGATATACCTCAACCATATTGAAGACTTGGACGTTTCAAACCAATTTTGTTAGTATAATAATGTTTAATTTTAAATTTAATGAAAAATACTGGCATTTTAACTTTAATAACATAGCTGAATTTGAATTAACTTTGTTGAAGAATTAAACAATTCCAATACTAAAAGGCTTCGTCTCCAGGGAATACACTAAATCATCTATTATATAGAGGGCACCTCTTTTCCGAATAAGTTTTGCTGGACGTGTCCAACCGATTTTGTTTTTAACATAATTTTTAAATGGAATTTTTAAAGAAAAATATCCGCTTTTTAACACTTATAGCATAGCTTAATTTGCATTGACTTTGTTGAAGAAGAACTACAACATTTAATTACGATTATTCTTACACTCAAAACAGATTCCGTTCCATAAGATTAGATTTATCTTCTAAGAGCTTTTAGCCAATTAAAAAAATAACCATTTTAGGGTGCCTCTTGTCCATTTCAGTCGATTAAAAAATGTCCGGGGAACTTCACGCTGCTTCACTTCTTCGGATGAATCGCATCATGAAGTGCATGGGTATCCAGCCGGTGGGGAATAGCGTGATTGCCAAATTGCTTTGCAGTCTATTACTTATGACGGTGGTCGGAGGTCCTTTGTACTACTACTTCAGTTTTGAGTATGGCTCCGGATACTTCCACCCAGATGAAACTTTTTCGTTGATTGTTGACTTGGCCATCTACGCAATCGTGATAATAGTTCAAGTCATCATCGTAATAGCAAAAATAATGCAAAATGTGCGTCACGCACTGGATGATCAGCTGGAGGAGATCCTGTTACAGATTAACGAGCTCCGGGGCAAACAGGCGAATTTGGAACGAGTTCGTGCATACTGTCATGCCGCTTATGGATCCCTGTTCATTCGATGTCTCCTGCTTGTCTTATTGACCTTGTTTACCAAGCAGAAGATCATCTATTGTGCCCTCTTTTCCGAATTAGTTTTGCTGGTGTCCTTCACCGAGTTCACTCTGTACAGTGTGGTAATATTATTTCTCTACCAAGAACTCAACCTTTCCGGCTTGGATGTTTTGCAAGAGTTACATCGAATGAGATTCGAGCTGAGCTCAGTACGTCGACAGACGTTACAGAAGTTGCAAAATTTGCAACTAATTCATAGATCACTCTGGAAATCGATCAGAAACTTGGAGGGTAACTTTCATCTGACTCTGATCATAATGCTCATGAAATTTTTTGTGGACTCTACGACCCTGCCCTATTGGATTTACTATCATCAGACTGAAGACACGGAAGTTTCTACACAATTTTGTTAGTAAACCGAATTCGTTAGGCTAATTTACTAGGGAAAGTAGTGGAATATTTATACGTAGTTAAAGGAATTTATTAGTAAAATTTGTCTTGAGATTGAAATACGAAAATATATAATATTTATAACTATTGTTTATTAAAAAACTCTAATTTATTTTCTTATTTTCTCCAAGATTGCGGCGTAGACGAGTGTGTTAAGATCTTGGAGGTCGTTGTTCCTTGCTGGATCTGCACTCGCTGCGATGTAATGCAGCGGAGATTCCGCTCAATGTTCTACACTCTCACCAAGGATCGACGCAATGGCCAGCTTAATGCCGCTCTTAACCGGTTGTGCCTGCAATTGGGCCAGGAGAGATGCCAGTTTAGTGCAGGAGGACTGGTGGAAATCAGCACGGAGATGCTGGGAAAGGTTTGTAGGAAAATCCGCTACCCTTCACTAATAATGAATCTTTTTTCCCCACAGTTCCTGTTCGGAATGATCAGCTACATCGTGATCTGCATACAGTTTAGCCTGAATCTTACCGCCAGCAATGCCAGTAAAGCGGCCGGAATTTCCACAACAAATGCGCCCCTTTAAACGGTCTCATTTCAATCGATTGTTGTTGGGCAGTCTAGTCGCGTGCTTATTAAATTAAAGTCAATTAACCTTATTAGCAAATTTGATGTCTGCCCGTGCATAATCAAAAAAGGACAGCGACCAATCAAGGCGGCAGCCAGCAACAGCAGCTGGCCGAAAGTCTTATTCACATAATTATTCATGCTTAAAAATTCTATTATAAACTTTTTGCCAGCGGCCACTGACCGTTGAAGTCCAGGACAGAGAAGGCTGTTCGGAGGTCCTGTGGAGCCTTGTGCTGCCCGTGTTTTGGGTTTGTTTGGCACGCATGGCCAATCTGTCAAGGGTCCGTGTGTGCTTCTGCTGTACACTTGTAAAATTCCTCGAATCAATATGTTCCTTGGGGACACAATTAACTTTAAGTCTATGAACTAACTGAAATTTATAACACATTGTACTCAAAACCTTCAAAATGTACACTTCTTAAATACATTTGCAAACTTTTTAGTTTTATTATGTGAATTTTAATCATAATTGATAAACCAAGTTTAAGCATATTATTTATTGGCTAGTTTCATAAGTATTCTGAGGATATTCCTTGAGGGTCCTTGGGGACATTTTTCTTAGCTCTTCGATTGAGTGTTTTTTTCGAAAACTCTAAATTTTGAGTGTACCATTGTGGATGCCCGCTTGAAGTTTGGTCCGCAGGCGATTGTTGCCACGCACAGATTCCTGGCCAAGTGAGCATGCATAATACTACGACTTTCTTGAAATGTCCGCACGAGTAGGCCCTGGTACCCGGCCTAGGCCAATCTTCCATCTTTGATGATAAATCGAATCGAATTGAAGCAAGTGGACTGGCTTAGTGGGGAGTGTTTCAGGTCATGCGGCAATTCTCAAGCTGGTGGGGCCCTTCATTAATCAAGATGAATTCTTTATCTCGGCTCACTTTAAAATTCCGCAGAAGCAAGTCCTCCGATGAGGGATCCAATAAACTGCAACTGTTTGCTGTCATATGCGACATGACAATGCTCTTCGTTATTGACGTAGGCTTCTAACGAGCTCCCTGGCACTTTTGACACATTGGATACCTAGGAAATTCATTGAGAGGCCTTAGGATTTCCATTCATTGACAGAAATGACACACCTAGAAAAAATCCTTTTCACATTTTGGATATATAACAATTAAGCTAAGGCTGGAAAATATTTAAAGAATTATTTATATGTTCACTAAATCATAATAGTTTATTAATTATATAAACCTAACTTAAATAATATTTTAAACAGATTTTTCTTGCAGTGCCGAGCAGCTGTCAGTGCGAGACAGAGTGTAAAGTCATTTGGGATTTTCATTTCAGGCATCGACGATAGCTTAAGAAGCCAACTGCAGCTGCACCGGCTTATAGCTATGCCACCTGAAATGGTTAGCACTTTTATTTTTTTCTCTCCCCAAGTCAGCTTATGTGTTGACACTAATTAATGCTGGGGAATTTGCCCTAGACCCCCACACCGCCCTCCACCCGATCGAGCAAATCTTTGTGTGCGGTTGTGGCAACACTTTGGCCAACCCAATGGCAAATAATAAAAGGCAACTCATAATCGTCTCATAAAAATCAGATGTGCTCACGCACATTAATGCACATAGAACGCCAATGGCAGCAGCATAGAGTTTTGACATAGACAATGGCGGCAATGGCCGCCTGCCTCTGTGCTTCTTGGCAGTGACAGACATGGAAGTGGGACACTACACCGAAAAAAAGGCCTAAATGAAGATTAATTGAATAGTAAACTAGGTGAAATAAGATTTAAGGTGAAGCTGTTGAAGTGTTAATGATAAATCACTAAAATATTTGAGATACAATTTTAATTAAGAAATATAAAACATAAATTATAATAAAAATGAATATAAAAAAATGAATTTTGACTTTCCCTTGATATTGACCCTATTTTTCCTCTGTGTACACTTTCGCACACTTGCCGGGGGGACTTTTATAGCGACACGTAGTCAGGCACGTTTTGAAGTGCAGGAAGCTCGTTTCTGTCTATGATAGAGCTCCGGCCGGCATCGCTGTGTGTGTGCGTGTGTGTGTGTCTGTGTAGTTATTACTTTTATGAAGCATGTGATTACATTTTATTTTTAATGCTTTTAGTAAAATGAGGTTAGTACACACTTGGTTAGCGACAAATTACTTTTTTCGCCTGCGCCCAGGACACGTTGGGGAAACTCCCGAGAGCATTTCCTTGGCTTTTCCATGGGATTTATACACACACACAATATTGACGTTCGCTAATTGTTGCTATCATTGGGAGATGCAGAGGCAGAGAGTACTTAAACCATCAACCTCTGCCTGCATTAAACATGTGCACAATTAACTTCCGCTTCCGGTTATGATTGAACCCGGCCATATTTGAGCCGGGCACGAGCACGAGCACGAACACATGTCCGATAAGCCATGCAATAAACACACACACACACACGACCAAGCCGGCAGTCGGTAGGGGAGTGTGCGCGGTGACTGCAGTTAACTGTTTGCATATTAACGACAAATAACCCACAATCTCGCAACCTTGCAGCAGCATTATGCATCGATGGGCGAGCACTCTGAGTGAGCGATAAGCACTAGATAATATTCCGGACCTGACAATGCATAGGATCCCGTAATGGTCCTACCCGCTCACCCGATGCCTTTAATTTAAAGCAGCAATAACATTTGGCAAGGCCATGGGCCTTGTTTGACCAGCTGACATTCTGCATGGTGAAATTCTGAGGACAGGGAAATGCAGATCGAAGGCAAAGGGTCAGTTAAATTGCTCCATATCTGCGGGACAAGGCCATTCGTGGCAAATATGACGGGCTGCGAGGCCAGGCACTCCAATTAACTTAATGAAAACTGGAATTAGCAGAGGCTGAGTTCAATAAAAGCATTAATAAATATTTATTTAAAGCAAAGTAATAATTATTACTTCATTTAAAGTAAATACTTTTTTTTACTTAAAATTCATTAAAATCATTAGTTTAACTAAGCATATAACTCAAATATTTTCACAGCATAATTAAAAAGTAAAAACAAACAATTAAAATCAACAAATTCTCCATCAAATATTAATGCAAACTTATTTATTATTGATCAATCGAATGAAAGCGCATAAACGTCATTAAAACCAAACAAAAAAGCTAACCAATATTGACATTAACGCACAAAAAACTGATTTAAATTCAACAGATGTAGCCCATAACATAACTTTCCCCTGGGCACAAAAGAAAGAAAAAAAACCATTACGCAAACTTTTCATAATCAGTTCATTTGTTGAATGATTTCCAGTAATTAAAACAATAATGCAGCCAATGCCCTAGGCGATGCAGACCTAACCAGGTCAACCAGCGAATTGAACCACGCTAAAGGATTTGGCATATTTATGGATTTTTACTTAAAAAGGAGCGCAAGTTGGGGCCGGCAGTTGAGAATTTCACTGTTGAGCCTTGCTGCCTCGACCAGCTCTCAAAAGCTCTTCGAGGCCGGATCAGCTTCCTGCCTCCTCGACGAAATTGGACTCCGGCCAACCAAGCTGGGTGGAAATAATAAACAAATCGAGAAGGGCCCAAATGTTGACCAATATTTCAGCAAGCGATCCTTAGGTGCCTGGAACCCTTACCAAGGAGTGAACTGCCATAAATTAAGAGGCGAGAGGGGGCACAGCAGCTCCAGCACCTGATTTGTTTATTTGTGGCACACATTTTTCACATTTTCCGACTGTTGACATCGCACATCCCTATGCCTATGGCCGTTGGCGCCACATGGACAGGTTTTTAAGCCCAGTCGGTGAGTGAGTGAAGCTGACAAAGTGCCGGAGGGAATCCAAAGCCGAAGCTAAATCCATTGACATGTGATAGTATTTGCTGTATTTGCTGAGCACAAACAAAAAGAGCATGCAAATCATTTAATTGCTGTGCAAATATCTGTTGAAGAGTGCTTAAAAATGTCTCAATACAGGCTGGGAAGAAGTTTAATTAGTTGCTTGGTGAACGGAGATAAAGTAGGGATTTCCAAAATTCAATTTCTCTTGACAACCACATGTGGCTAACAGGCATTGATGCGTTCACTTAATCGGCATGGTTCAGGCTGCCAGGTTGCAATGGCATCATAATAAGTAAGGGATACCTGATCGCTTGACTTGGCAGAAAGATCATTTAACGCTTTGCTGGCCAAATAGAAGGTGTTAGGAAATGCAGGTGGGCGAAGTCTCCACATTCTACACATAATGCAATTTGCGAAACAATGAGGGTGGGGACAATGCGAAGTTAATTGCATTCCATTCATAAAGGAAACTTCAAGCTTCTTAGTGTGATTTGTTCAGTTATCAATAAGGGTCAGGCTGTCAGGCTGCAAGGGCTTCATAATAGTCAAGGGATCAAATCATAATAATATTCAAGGGATCAGAGCTCCCTTATTACCTATTGAATGGCATTGTGTGGTAGAGTGTGGAGATCTCGGCCCACCTGCATTTTGTCATCCTTTTAAAAGGATTTGGCCAGCAAAGCGTTAACTGATCTCTGTTCCGCAGTGCCGTAAATTGCATCGCCTGCCAACTTTTCAACTGCCACACCCACCAGGTCTGCCTGTGGGTGGCAAGTTGCACTAAAATTTTCGCACCCTCTACCCCTTTTTTTCCTCTACAGAGCTTGGCTGGCCAAGAACTATTAGCATTAGCACCACTAAATAGAAAATTTGGCCCGATTCCAGACGGCACCCGCTGCCAAAATGCTTTAAATGCACTTAGGAACCGCTTTTCCCATCTCTTCTTTTTCAATGAGTTGGTTTTCCATTAAATATTTCCATATTTCAATGGGGCAAAGCCAAAAATATTAATTTATTTCGACAAACAATTCGTTTATCATTTACTACTACATATTTTTTAAATCAATTTCCAATGAAATCTAGTTTGGCAATCTAGAGATACAGCCAAGAGACTCAAGTTTGCATATGAACACTCGCATGTAATTGAAAACGGATTTCTGCTCAAGCTGAAGTTGTGGTTGGCAAATTGTCTTTGCCGTAGCTTGGCTTTCAAATCTAAATAAATTACTCAAAACTCTTTGATGCTAATTAAAAAAGCTCTTGAAAAGATTAAGGATTCACTTCAAGTTGCATTTCGAGCTGTGTAAATGAAAGCACTCAAAGGCTAGAGCCAAGACCGGACTAATTCGTGTGCGAGCAAACCATTTGGCAAACATTGAATGGCTTGTCTTGGGATATAAGTAAAGCATCTCCGACCGGCTCCTTGGATGCCAGGATGCCTTCAAGGACATGGGCAACCGCTCAATCAAGCAGAGCCGGCAGAAATCGCTCCATCTTCCATCGCAGGGCCGCTTAACCCCAACCGAATTGGATCATTTGCAAGCTATCTAAACGCGCCCCAATGTTGCCCACCGCCTTTTGTGGCGCAACAAAATACGGCACAATAACACTTTGACACAACATTGTCATAACTCTTTATATCGCTGGCAAAGGATGGCGAAGGATGGCGAAAGGAGCCTCCGCCGGTCCCCCCGTTCTGCCGGCAATATAAACAATGGCTGAGCTCTGGCCCTAAACGATTGCTCGTGGCTGCCACACACAAGTTGTATTTTTCAATATTGTTTTTCCATGTGATTGAAGCACAAACATTATTAGCATACTCCTCGGCTACTTGTCCATCCCTCGGCCCCTAGACCACACACACACACACACTTACTTACTTACTTACCATGTACATATGTAGCTCGGCATATATAGTTCCTGCTCTGGTACATTATGCAAACATACATCAATAATCTAGTACAATGTAATGCACTTGTCTCGCCAGCCTCGCCCCTAGTTTAGCCACCCCCAAATGCCAGCTCCTCCACCGCGGGGCATGGACAGCTGCCGCAATATGTTGGCGTTGCCTCCGCTGTTGGCTTGGAGTCTGCGGATGGCAATGTGATGTGTAATGGAGCCGTAGCATGTCTAAAGGCATTATTGGTGCAAAAATCTTGTTGCCTTCGCCAGTCTCTCTGTATCCGCATAAACAGCGCAGTCTCATTTTTACTTTCGCTCCATTTTCTCAGCTTTTAAATTAAATAATGACAAAAAGCACATACAAATTAACAAAATTTGTTGTCATCGAAAACTAAAATCTAGCAATTTAAAATGAAAAAACGCCAGAGAAAGTGAAACTGAAACCTTGAGAAATTAGGTCTCAATATTCCTGCAGGACACGACCACCTAGAGCATCAAATGGCCACCTAATGGTAATTTGATGCAACTAATTTGATAACAAATTCAATTTGAAAGTGCCAAAAGTGTAGACGTTGGCCAAACGCATTTGGGGCCAGGCGAGGAGAGACATGGGCGGATTTCGGCTGAGGCTTTAACGCCAATGCAGATTGTGACACATTAACGCAGACAAACACCTAGACACAAGCACACACACACAGACATGGAGACACAAAAACATTAGCAGCGACGAGGGCAGTAAACAGCACACATCCTGTGGCAGGACTCATGTAATTTGCAAAAGTTCAAAGCTTAACAAACTGTTACGGGGAAAATGCAAATGCAAATGTACTGGATTTCCCAGCAACCCCTTTTCCGAGGGTGTGCCACAGTCTACCTATACATACATACATAGCATGTGTGTGCTTTCGAGGGGGGCGGCAGTTGAGTCAAACAAAACGTAATTTAATCGCCCTATAACAACAAACACTCATTCAATCATTGAGCGCCACAAATGGCGCATTCCGCCCTCCCTTGCTGTCTATGGTGCGTATACGTGATGTGATGAGGGAGGCTGTAGGAGTAGGACGATTGCTGACTTTGTACGAGTTGGCAGAGTTGCCGTTGCCAGATGCTGACTATTTGCAAATACGCATACGCAACGTGCAACTATTTCGGCAATTAGTGTGGCAGCTCATATATAATTAAGCTAGTTGCACAGGAAACCCGGAAAGGAAACAGGAATAGTAACAGAAACAGAAACAGAAACAAGAGCAGGAGCAGAAGCTGCTGCACAAGAGTTAGCATTAGCAGCACCGGAAACGGAAGTTGACTTAAACATTGTTGTGACCTTTTTTCAACAGTATATTCAGTTCACAGGCAAACGCATGCATAATGCCACGCAAAAGCCAGCTCAGCTGCAATTCTACACTCGCATCCTACACTGAAGAAATAAGACTAATCCCTTCAAATTTAAGAAAAATAATCGAGCAGTGAACTAGAAGCTATTGCTTTTAATAATTAAAATTCAGGGATATTAAAGGGGATTATAAGTAAAAATTAAGCACAAGAAATTCCCAATATTTTTTGCAAAATGCAGACAAACAGGCGTCACCCCGGGGAGCTGGAACCCAGAGCCCTTTGCCCAGCAGGGGTGGCCTGGACAGCATCTTGCGCAGTGCCCAATTGATTTTCACGGTGGGACGAGCTCTGGCTTGGCTTGGCTTGGCTTGGCTTGGCTGTCAACCGAGCTACTTTTGGCCATCTCCGCTTGGCTTGGCACAAGTCAAAGCTAGTTGAAAGTCAATGCGCTCGAGTGCATTGTGGCCCGGCTTTATCTGGTTTTGTTTCTCTCTGCGCCACGGCACTTTGTTCGGTCGCTCTGTGTTTTGTGTGCACTTTTGATTTCCTTAAGCTGCTGCAATTAAAGAGTGCATCCTTTGCCAGCAGCCAGCTATTATTTCAGGCGAGTGCGCCACTTACAAGCTAGCCGAAAACTTTTTAATGTGCTTGCGAAATTTCGTCAAAATTGCAAGTTAAATAAGTAAGTACAAGGCAGGCGGTGATGACATTGCTGGCAAGGCTGCAAGACGTATAAAGCAAACACCACCGCGAACTGACAAAGGACTGGGGACTCAACACCAGGACTACAGACTCTGTAGTCCGTAGTCCGTACTCAGAACTTGGCAAGCAGAAACCATCAACTTAATTTCCCGCTCAAGTCAATCCAACTTTTGTGCAATTTGCGTGACAAAATGGGAAAAGAAGAGCGAAACTGTGAAAAGAACTGAGCGGAATAGTAGAAACCAGAAACTTTGATTGCAATTGAGACAGATAGAGCGCAAAAATCTGCACTGAGCCTGCCGAATAATAAATGTCCTGGCACCTTTGCCTTTCCTACGGAGGAGCGGAAGAGTAAAGAAAAAACTTTTTGAGCCTTTGATGGCATGTGATGCATTTTATGGATTTCCGAATTGCAGCCACCAAAAAAAAATAGGGAGAGGATAGCCCACACCCACACACACACATGTCCTCTCCTATCAGAGTGTATTTCATGCAGCTCTGCATTTAATTGAATTGCTATAGCAATAAGCTCTGCCACGCCACAGGACTTTAGCCAACTTCTTTGTCGCAGCAGGGCAGCCTCAAAAGCCAGCTTCAGGCTAAAATCGAATGAAATACGCTTTTTTTAGCGGCTTCCTGCCGTGTCACCCTAGAGATCAGGTGTCAAAACCAGGCGCAATTGTAAATAAAAGTGCACCGTGTGCAGCCTTTTATTATTGCCTTCGGGCACAAAGGAAACCACAGCTGACGAAGATACTATATGCCTGAGTGTGTGTGTGTGTGTGTCTGTGCGACACATCCTTAATCAAATACGCATGCTCATTAAACTTTTTCAATTTAAAGCCTTTGGGTGCCAAGTTCTGTGGTCTCGTGCGTCAACTCATTAAAGTTGCATGGCAAAAAAGTTGCCAACGCCAAGCACTCGCCTACAAGTCCCAGTTACAAGCTCTCAGCAACCAGCTCTCAGCTCCCAGCTCCCAGTTCCCAGCGGGCTGCTCCACTCGAAACTCAAGCTCAAATGGCATGTCATAAATTTCAGCCACAAAATGTATCTCAGCATGCGAGCAACAGTGCCCGGTATACAATATGCAAATGAAATTATCGGGCCCAAGCCGGAGCTCTTGGCAACGCATTAGGAGCCCCAAAAACCTTGGCCGGAGTGAGTCTTGGTCGGAATAGAGTGCTCAATTCGTGGCCTGTGGCCCTGGCTCTGACCAGACCAGAAAATATGGACGAACACTTGGGCCGCATGCAATATATTGGCCAAAGAGCCCTCTTCCGATGGTGAATTAAAAACATCGATGTGTCGGTCGAGCCAAATGGAAGGTGGTAATGCCAAGGAAATCGCATTCATTTGGGCAATAGAAAGGATTAGCTTTTACTCGTGATGCAAATTGCTTGTTTAACACCTTAAATCAAAGAGGAAGGAATATAATTAAGCTATTATGATGTTTGTATGGAGCACACTTTCACCTTTATTAATTTAGCAAGAAGCTGAGTTATTACTTTAACTTTGATTTTTCAAAATCATAAAATTTCATAGAAAATAATCTAAACTGTTTTGATTTCTCGTTCTTTAAAATGCCAGCGTTCACAGCAGTCAATCTCGCTTTGATGTGCCTCAATTCCGTGAAAAACTAACGACTGGCAATGGGGAGAATCACCTGTCGCCACAGGCAGCCAGTCGTGGAGTCCGCGTTCCCTAATCGCATTTAATTAGAAAACGCAAATTATGCCACCGAAAAAGTGGCACTAGCAACCGCCAAGTTGCCATTTGGCATGCGGCTGAGTCTTAGCCACAAACTCAGCATCCCAGAATCAGTCCGACACGTCGCCGCACTTGGCCGCTTTTAATGAAATCGCAAAGCATATGTGTGAGTGGGTTCAGTGGATGGATGGGGGTATAAAAGGATGGCAGAATGGCAGGATGGTATGCAAGGATGCCAGCCTGGATGCCGGGATGGCCGGTGTCATTCCCACACACTCACCTGAAGTTTTATTTCAGCTGGGGTCAGGCGGGTCACACTGCCAGTCAAAGCTGACACGCACACGCACATATTTAGGCCATGTCGACAGGGCGAGCAGTGGGAGGAGGGAGGATGCCAGCTCTAGGGAGTGAGCACCACCATACCACACAGCAAGCCACCCCCAAAATCCGCCCGACTGTGATAAGAAAGTGTCAACACAAACGTGACAAAGCTACAAATGTTTAATTTTTATGACTGTGGCGGGGCACTTGGACCCCCGCTTTGGGGGCGGCTCGCGCTACTAGGTCCTTCGGCGTGGCGGTGGAGCGCGTGCCTCTCCGCTTAACTCAACTTATTTACAGTTGGCAAAGGGTTCGAGGGCCGGACCACATTTGGTCAAGTTCCGGCTCCGCTTTTTGTGCCGAAAATCACGTTTTTACCGTAAACATGTTGCAAAGTTCGCGGCTGTTTTATCTTCTGGCATAGTTTGCCGGGCGGCCAGTGGGCCATTGGGTCGCAAACGTGTCACATGGCAAAGAGAGGGTTTGAGAATGCTAGAAAAGAGTGGAACGACTATGAGAATTCCCAGCTTTCAGATAATAAAACGCCTTCTCTACCATTTGCAAATATTAATTTATTTCTTGAGGATTAAATATTAATTTATTTCAAAAAAACCTTGATACCTAAAACCTCTCAAAGGATTTCATATAAATAAATCTAAATCCTTTATGGACTCAAAAAAAAGCAGGTCTTTAAATATTCGCAAAATGAGATTACTCGCCTAGTACCGGGTATAAAAATGGGACTAGTAAAATATTTAAATTTAACTCTGCGCACAAACAAGCTGGCCCGGCTTAAGCACTCGACATTTGTTTGAATTTCCGTGAATTGCCAAGGAGCCGAGCTGACTGGATGAGAAATTTGCTCGACTAAAACTAATTTAGTATAGAGTTTAGGGGTATTTAAGCATTGCGGATTCAAGATGTGCTGGATGGAATATCTTCCATTCCGTTTTTAGCTGCATTTTTCCCCTTGGCTAACTTAATTTCGAAGCAAGTTTTTCGGCTCACAAGCGGCTTTGTTTTTTGGCTAAAATTTTAATGCATGGCAAGCCGTACACACACACACACACACACACACATATACAATGGAAGAGAGGCAGGAAGGCAGGCTATATATAGTACATACATATATTGTAGACATTCGGGCATAATGAATGTGCAGCAACATTTTTGATGGCGCCCGCTGACAACAATAAATTACTTTTGGCTTTAAACGAAAACCATTAGCATAAAACTTGGCAACAGCAACAACAGCGGCCGCAACATGAGTAGGACCAGTGGCAACGGCAACGGCAGCGGCAGCGGCAGCAACATCCTTTTAACGCGGATACTAGGCGTATGCGCAATATTTGTCTGGCTCTAATTTTAGCCAACAATTTGCCAGCACTTACATGATTAAATTGCAGCCTCGATGCTGATGATGGGGCGGATGGATCCGGAACCAGTAGCCGTAATGGTGATGGCTATGGAAATGGTGATGGCGATGCCAGAGCCGGGGCAAAACTTTTCAAATATGCGAGCCTTTTAATTAACTTGCTGGCACTTGTGAAGCCCTGTGTTTTAATATATTGCAGGAATACTCCTTTCGACCTTTTTTTTTTCTTCCTTCTCTGGTTTTTACTTGCGCCCCAGCATGCTTTTATTAAGCGTTTCATAATTTCATGCAGTAAACTTGCTAATTGCGCCGCCTTGCTTCCTTTTTCCTGAGCACTCGACTTCCACTCCACTGTCGAGCTGCCACACAACTCAGCTCAACGCCCTTCTGCCTAGACTTGAGCCCAAGAAAGCTGCCAAAAAAGTGTGTATAAAATAATAGGAAAACATGGCAAAGGACAGCCGAGTGCAGGGAAGTGGAAGAAAGGCGAGACGGACCGGAGAGGGAATTAGTTGCCCCAAAGTGTTTTCCGTTTTTAATATTTCCTCCCGACTTGGGGAAAAAGTTGCGAGCATCCCAGCCACTTTGGACACTTGGCCACGGTTGGTCGTCGCTTGGTCACTTGCCCGGTTGCCCGTTTGTCGGTTGCCTGGTTGCCGGTTGCCTGGTTGCCCACTGCCTCAGTTGCTCACTTGCTCAATTTCCGCTTTTAATTAAATGAACATTTGGCTAAGCCGACACACAATCCCTGGTCCCGCAACCACCTGATGCCGCAGCATTCACTGAAATGCACACAAGCCTTGGTCAAATTGCGCGTAAATTGCATGCAGTTAGTTTTAAAATTTAAAATTAATTTTTAGCCCGCATTTCGACCGTTTTGAACTGGCTATGTGTGCGCGCGTTCTTTAATAGCTGTTAATATTTATGAACTAAAAGTTCAAACAGCAAACAACCGAATAGAGCCAGCCAACTGTTGTCGATATTTAACGATGCATTCGATATGGAGGGGGCGAACGGGAACGGGAAGTGTTTGGGCAACCCGGCTTTTGTGGATGGCAGCCAGAGCTAAACAAACTGCAGACCACCAGGCGTGAATTGGCTCATAATTATTCAATAAGAGTGTGTTTAAAACAGGCCAGAATGGATTTTTATTAAAGAGATTGCAGCTAATAGAATAGAGTTTAAATTTTCTAAAAGCTAAACTGCGGGTAATATTTATGGGTAACTAATAAGCTATAGAAAAACAAGTTCTGATTAAATTTCTAATTAAAAACGCACATAAACTGAACGCTTCATGCTTAAAATTAAAACTAGAAAGTAGAACTAAATACAATTGTGGCTATTGAGATATTATCAAAGTTTCAGAAAATAAATAAACCAATGTTTTTAATGCAATCAACGAAATACAAATTACAAGGCTATAACTTGCTGATGCGTGACTTCTCTAGCATAAAAATATACACAAATCAGTATAAAGACATCCAGGGCTATCAGCAGCTTCAGCAAATTTAGCTGCATCAACTGCATTCGAATTACTTCCAAATCTGCAGAATATCCAGTCATTGATCGTACTCTTTACAAATCCTTGTTCAACTCACCATCCTGTTCCTGTTGCGCCTGCAAAAGACGATACTGCAGCTCAGGCAAATCAGACGGCCTGTCCAGTGTTAAAGCAAATTGCAGACTCCCATCGTAGGGCGCTGGCTGGCCGAAACCCAGCCACTGAATCGTCAGAAAAAGGATCGACAGGGACCTACTGAGCGGCAACATCGCCAATTAACGAGTGAGGTATGGACTCGATACAGACTTTCCTCGTCTACCCAAACTCTTGCGACATTTGCGTAAACACTGGCATAAAGAAAACATCGGGGGAGTACAGTGTTTGGGAAGACACTTATATTTACATTCCCGTTGTATAAATACACGCACCAGCCAGCTGAGGAGCAAACAACAACAGAAGGTTAAGCGACACAATTTCTCATCACGGAGCCAAGGTGCTGCTGCTGCTGCTGGTGCTGCTGCCACTGGTAGTACTGCTGACTATATTTACAACTGGCGTTGTTGTCTCCACTGTCGATGCAGTTCCTGATGTTGTAGTTGGCATCGCCGTAGTGCTTGCCGGCGTTGTGGTAGCCGTTATTATTCTAGCCGTTGTCGTGGTTCCGGGAGGCGGCAAGGTTGGCTCGCTTACAGCCAACGGCTGGTTCACAATTGGCTTCATTTGCTGCAGGGCGGGAGCTGGTGTTATTGATGCACTGAGTCCATCATCGTCCTCATCGCCGGCACTGAAACTGCCCATTAAACTGAAGAGACCCTACAGAGAGAACCGGATTGGGTGATTATAACAGGTTATATGATTATATATGAATGAAAGCCTAGAAAATCTTATGGACTGATTAAAAAGGACTAAAAGTAAGTTTCTATATTGTTTCCTGAAACATTAGCCGATCATCTAAGCACTCCTGTAATAAATAGACTATAAAATAAATTTCTTCGGAAAATTTCAAGCTTAAAACTGGATGGCGTAACTATTTCTGTATCTCTGTTTTTTTTTCCAGTGTAAAATATCCAAAGCTGTGCTGTTATAAAAATGAATCTTTTCCCCTTCAATCGTTCTCGTTTTACCTTTTTAAATTGCTGCCATAGACCGTCCATCGAGTCTGTTGCATGTTCAAGTGCCGTGTCCACCTCATCGTAAAAGCCCGATGAAGATTCTGTTGATTCCTGGGCTGTTTTGTTGTGACTACTCGTGTTCGTGTCTGCAGTATATCCAAAGAATTGCTTTAGTCCGCCCATAAAGTCATCGTCGTCAGAGCTCTGCTTCCTTGTCGTAGTTTTCGAATCGAAGAAAATGCCACTGACACTGGCCAGGGAAACGGCAAGGCACATCCAGATTAGCAGATTCATGTTGGACACCCGTCAACTGAGTATTTTATTTCTGTCCTCAAGCGGCTAATAGAGGCGATCAAATGTCTAACGAAACGCGGATACATTTCAGTTTTGTGGCTTGCTTTCAAGCCGATTGTGAGCTGTGACCATGAATCTAATTGAACTCGACGGCTGTTTAAACATCTCGGAAAGAACTGACATCGTTCGAGGCAGCTGTGTCTGTCTGACTCATGAATGAGCAGTGAAACAATTTAGCGTACACAAAAATCCAAGAACAGCTAGAGAAATTATCTAATAAAATTGTCAATAAAAATAAAAAAACAGTTGAAAGTCCACAAAGTAAAGTTCTCAAACAGTTAAATATTATTTGTTTATTCCTGAAAATAGTCAGTGGTTTATCCTTACTAACCGCAGAATAGGACTTTTGGCATATGTCAAAAAAACACTTCTCCGCATAACTACTATCCAGCAGAGTTGGACATGTAATTGGCCCTAATATCGCTGTCATCCGCACACGCACTGCACTCGCACTCAGCCAGCATTATGGCTTTGATCTGACTCAGACATATGCCCAGGATAATGGTGACTGCGGCAGATGCACTCCACGCCACAACACCCCAGGGTTGGGAGACAGGAGCTTGAGAAAAGCATTTCAAATGCATTCATGAGCGGGGCCGGAGGAACGCAGTGAATCGTTTTAAATTACTCACAGCATTGAGGGTGAATGTGATGACTCAGTCAGTTAGTCGAGCAGGCAGGCAGGGAGATGACATGGAGTGAGCTTCAATTAATGTGCAGCAGTTGCAGGTGCACGCTCGGTTATCTACAGCCACCTAATTGTTTATTTATGTGCACTTCCCCTGGCATCTAATTAACTGAGCTGCACGCCGATTACCTGCTATTCCCTCCCGTTTATCGCCTGTTTCAATTGATCAAATTTGCCCAAGGAAATCAAGTGTCAGCCCAGCAAGGACCAAGCAGCAGCAGCAGCAGCAGTGAGGACCTAATAAAAACGAGGATATGGCAGCAGAAACTAGCAGTCTCATGACTTGCCCCGCAGCCTGATCTATGGCACTGCAAGTGTCACATAAATTACAAGCGGAAGCATCAAAATGCTGTCAAATGGACGCGGGGAGGGGGAGGACTCTCGACTACAGTTGATTCGAGTCGCGACGAAAAGGATTTTCATTGCCGCATTCTCTGAGCGACTTCCACTTGCAATGCACTGAGGGAAATTGAACGGGTTCAGTTTCTTGCTTGAGGATTTCTCGAAATTAAGGAACACCCAAAAGGGCTTAAAGGATTTTTGCAGGCGAGAAGTCTTTAAAAATATACAGAAATACTCTCCTTTTTGGTGACACTTTCTCGCTGTGCACCTGCTTGGCTTGCTTTGACTTGGCTTGTTCGGGAGCTTGGCGTTTAGTTTTTCGCATTGGCACTTTGTCTTCATCAGAGGCGACGAGCGGTGGCCGCAACAAGCTCATCATAGCCATCGACGGCCGCATCATCGTCATCGCCGACGCCATCGTCATCGTCATTCTCATCGCTGTCGTCAGTGTGCTCCTACATAGCTATAAACATCAATTTAGCAACGAAAATTGGTTTTCAGATAGCTCCACACACACACTCACACAACACGTTCACCGCTTTCTCCTCTCCAACTGGAGAAAAATTGTTTTTCGCTTTAAGTGACAAGCTGCAAGAGAGAGCGAAGCATGGACAACTTTGTCGATGTCTTCGTTCCCCGTCTTGGTGTTGTATTCCCATTTTATTTATTTGTTTTTCTTATTTTTGGGCTAGTAAATTTCGTCATGTCGAAGCACCCGTGTGGAAAATAATAAACCAAAAAGGAAAGGCAGGCACACTACAAAAATAAAAGTGTTTCCCACACATCAAGGCAATCATTCGAAGACTTTAACTAGCATATTTTAAAAGCAGAGTTTGATTTCGAAAGCGCTATAAACTCACAAGCATATCGATTTCCTGACGCAGTATTGCAGCATTTTCGGGTGACAACGCCCTGGCTGGACATGAATTTATCATTGCATAACCCCCGGCACATGAATAAGACATTCGAATTGTGGCTGCTGGAGTGGCAAATGGAAACCATATTGATAATGATTAGATTGATTGAAATTTTAATGACAGGACTGATGGCTGAAGCCGAGAAGGCCAGACAATTGACCGGCAGTGGCAAGAAACTCTGTCAGCTCGACACTCTGTCGTAAAATGCCAAAGAACCTGTCATAAACCACAAGCACAGACGACGTCGAGTTGGGCCCCACACCCATTCCGCTCGAGTGTTGTAAACGAAAGCGTCAAAAGGGAAAATTATTTAAATTTATGCCGCCGAAGTAGCAAAAAAGAAGTAAAAAACGAAGGCGAACGAGTCGAGTGGTGAATGTGTGTCAAATGAAATTCGTTGAAATTTTTATGCAAACCTCAACAAATTGTCATTAAAAGCGGCAACAACACACACACACATACAAATACAGCCAGAGACTCACAGACGGGACTTAGCCATAAACAGAGCCGCCATTTGCTGCCGGCCATATTTATGATGTGAACGACAAGACAAAATGGACTTCCGGCCGGCGAAAAGAGCTGGCCGTGGCGAGAGAGAGAGAGAGAGAGAGAGACGGCTCTTTGCATTTTAATAGACTGACCCAAACGCTTTTGGAGCCACATGCAGAACGCGAAAATACAAACGCTTTCACACACACCCGTGTGTGTGTATATTAGCCAGGGCGGGGCATTTGCAATGCAAATTGGCGAAAGTTTAAAAAATTTATGCGGCTTTAATGGCACCTGGCGACTGCAGACCGGACCTGGTTCAAAAACCGACCACCCAACAGCAAGACTATTCCAGGAAATTATATACTAAATAGCAGAATTATTTTTTTGGCATTTGCACTGCCCTTTTCCCTCCTTCTGCCCATCTGCAGCTGCTAACGCTGCTGTTGCCGTTTTTGTCGACTACATTAAATGCAAATTTATGCCTATTTGCTGCAAGAAACTGTAACGGAACCTTGCTGCTGCTAGCTGCTTGTTAAACTCGCATAAATTTCGCTGGCGGCTTCCCATTTGGCCTGACATTAAAAGGATATCACCTAGTGGTGGCACAGGTTCAACTCACTATATGTAAAAGTTTTCAAACTCGGAGAAGGTACATAAAAATGATAGTACAAGGGAAATATTGCACATTATTTATGCGTTTACTAGTGATAATTTCCAAAAACCCAGCATTGTTTATTAAAAAATACAATTTTCTTATTTAAATCGCATTAAAAATGGTAATACAAAATTACAGAAAATTATATACACAAAATGTAGGGTAAGATACAAAATGTATCAGTAAATTCTTCCCATCACTGGACCAAACCGAAACCCACTTACGCCCAATCCATTGAGGGCTTCATCAGTACCACGGGCGGGTATAAAGGGGATAAATCGAGGGATTGGCAATGGCGAAACTATGGCAAACTATCGCCACTTGCATTGTGCATTCGAGCAATGCTGGCAACTTATTGTTGTTATCGCTCTTTGCACTTCTTTTGACTTCTTTCGCTGCCACTTGGCAGTCGAAACTCTTTGCAACTTGGCTAAGTAAAATTTATGTGCATTTCTTGTGTCCCTCCAGTGTGAAATGTGCCAAGAAGCGTTTGGTTTTGTCTCCGGGTTTTTGCCCCCATAGGCATAGTGGCAGAGACATTGGAAAAACGTTAGCTCCAAATCCAAATAATTAGCCATTAACAATTGGCCTGGCCCAAAAGCGAGGGGACGAGCGAACCAACGACTTTTGAGCGGTGCCTTCTGTTGCCAATTTCTTTGCAAAAGTTTCATGCTTTATTGTGGCCCCGTTTTATCCCTGTTTATCCCGCGCCGGCAAATTGCTGTCTTGGTGTTGCAACTTTCGGCCTGACGCGGAGCTCAATAAAACGATTTATGCCGTTTGCCGCTTGCCGCTTGCCGCTCGCCCCTTTCCTGCGGGCCCTGCAAACTTTTGTGAACTTTTGCCAACATTTGTTTTGTCTATTGCCTTGGATTCTGTGGCATTTCTGGCAGGCCCGGACTTCGGCCACTTGCCCTAAGCTCAACGGCAACTTATTAGTGCAGTTTATTCACCGACTTGAGAAGCTGCGTGCGGTTTGTCTTGCACTGCACACATAAATCTCGGCGCGGCAACTTTCGGCTCCGAACGGGCACGGCTAGCAAATAAACGCCCGGAGGTCATAAATCAGTGGGGCGCCACTGGCTCAGCTGCAACATGGCCGACATGACGTGCAACATGCACCGCATAAAAAAACTGCATTCTGATGGGCCATAAGTTGAAGGCGGCATCCCGACCAAGATCGAAGCTCTGCGGCTGCCTCCTTGGGCGGGGCTAATGCAAATTCTGCAGCAGCGACACAGCAGCTGCAAATGTTGGCCAAATTGCCTGGGAAGCAGATGCCAACCTGACTTGGCATTCATGGACCTGGTCTTCCGAAAGCCCCTGCATAATTTATCATATATTTGCGCTCATTACGGGGACGGATATGAATAATTAGAAGGTTGCACAAAAAGGGGATTGCTAATTGAGACGATTTAATTTACTCAAGAGGGAAATTACATTAGGGTTAATGCAATTTTTTTATTTTTTCTATATTTCAGTGGTAAATTTTATGAATAAGTGTAGGATTTCCCTTCTGCTCCAAAAATAAATACACTTGGCTTTTATCTTTTGTGTGGTTTCTGCCTTTAAAGTTTATCTCTAAACTATACATTGCAAAATTAAATGCTACTAAATTCTATTTAAGCTTTGGAATAACATGGAGTTGACGCCACAAACGTTTTTCCAAATAAAAGCACAACAACCAACATTCGTTTGAAAATTTGAGAAACTACCTGGATTATATTTTGTGGGTTACCTTCTGCTACATGTCTAACAATCGCCGTTCGATATGTGGCGACACTTTGGGTGAATGTTTAAACTGCAACTCCCGTCACGTGTGGCAAAAATCGAAAAATGTTGCCATCGACAGACGCAATTTGTAATTGGCAAAAGGGACCTGGGTGGTTGGTTGTATTGCCTGCAAGCTCGAACCATTCGTTAATTAACATGTTCGTGGCGTTGACTGGACGTTGCTGTTACTATTTGAATGGCAGCTCAGGTTCTGAAGAGTGGACCCTATTGTTGGGTATAGAATTATCGATTACCTATGCAATATTCTGATATTTAAGTATAAATACAGGCCACACAGCGTATGAGTAATTTAAAAAAAAAAAACAAGCCGGTCGAGATGCGTTGCATATTTAATAAGTAATGGAACAAACTTTTTTTTACCAGACCAGAGATCCGGAAGCGTTGTGAATCCACTTAAGTGAGACCAAAAGCAAAACAAAATCAGTTTGCAATTCTTAGCTAATTTTTTTTTGTAAAATTCCAATTACAATAAAGCAGAAACTGGGACCAAATCCGGTCATTTAACAATATATATTTTCGCAATTATGTAGCACCCACACAGATAAAAATGTAGAACAAAAAATCAAGAATATTTTTCTTAATTTTGGTGTTCTAGCGTCTTGAAATTTTCAAGTACGATTCGGGATTAAATGGTCTGATTAATCCTGTTTCGGGATTAAATCATAAATATTCTTAATCCTCGAAATCGTATGTATAAGCGTTCTCGGTGTTAGAGTTAGTAGTCGAGGTGGTAAGCGGCCAGTCTGCGAATTCATGGGTCTCGGGTTCGAATCTTAGACGGGACGAAAAATTTAAGTAGTAGTTAAATCGGCCACTCCGAAATTAATGCGTAGTTTAATAAGGTTTAGTTTAATAGTTAAAGGAATAATTAAGATTGAATTACATTTGAATTTTTAGTTATATATCAAGCCTAATCGGGATTGAATCAAGAATTTTTGGGATTAAAATATCTAAAAATGGTCGGGATTAAAACAAGAATTTGGGGATTGAAAAAAATAAGTGGTTTCATACTTTTATAATAAGAAAACCCGGACTCAATCAAAAATCATTCCCATTTGGGATTAGTTTCGGCAAAAATATCCCGGATTTTTCTATCTACGCAGCAACTGCTTAATGCTCTTCTCAATGAATGGCTTTACGGCTATGACATCTGTGTAGACACCAGGATATTTAGCATGCGCACATCCGACGCCGTAGGACACTATGCCGCAGACTTCTTTGTTGTAAACCAATGGACCTCCAGAGTCAAAATCACAGGCATCCTTGCTCCCAAGAACACCAGCGCAAAGTGTGGTGTTGCTTAAGACGGGACCTATAAAAGCCACAAAAATTATATTCCAAAAATATTTAAATTAGTATAAAATAAAACTATCTTTAGAATTATTCTCACTTACTTTCTCCCTGGTAGGCCTCGCGACATGTGTTCCACTCGATAAGCGGCAATGTGACGGATCGTAGGTAAATATCTTGCTTAGTGCCATGCTTGGTGAGGCCCCACCCAGAGACAACCAGTGGCGTGCCCTCTTTTAGTTTCGTCGTGCACAGCGAAAGCTTACCTATATTTGTGCCAACTAACGGTGCTATCAATAGAATGACGGCAACGTCAGAGCTCTTTTCTTTTTGACGAAAATCTGGGGAGATAATCATATCCCTAAATCTGCGTCGCTCTCCTCTTTCGGTTATTCTGGTGACGCCGGCGATACACTCCCAATTATATATGGTCTTCCGGTTAATAAAGCAATGGGCTGCCGTCAGCACAATTCTGGGCTGGAGCAGTGTGCCACCGCAAACGAATTTGTCATTGTAGCTCAGCGCAACAATATAGCCCCCTAGCTCCTCAATGGTTATCAACTGGCCGCCAACGACTCGCATTTGGAGAGCAGGGGAGGGGGCAGCTAACGATCCTCGCGCAGTGACAGCAAGCAGCAAGAAGTTCCACAGGCGTTGCATATTTAACAAATAATGGAATCAAACTTCTTTCAGAGGTCCGGAAGCATTGACAATCCACTTAGGTGAGACCAAAGGTAAAACAAAATCAGTTCGTAATGCTTATTTTTTTGTTTCTTCGTCTAATGTTTGCTATTTAACACTTAGCCACTGCTTAATGCTCTTTTCAATGAATGGATTCACAGATATGACATCTGTGTTGACACCAGGATATTTTCTGTCGGCACATCCTATGTCAAAGGACACTATGCTGCAGATTTCCTTATTTTAATTGGACCAAAATATTATAGGGTATAACAATAGACAAGTCACAAATTCACTAAAACAGCAAATAAAAAAAATGAAGTAAGTTCTGTACCTTCCAGTTTACACAAATACGTTTTTAGGTAACCCGTGTCCACCCTACTACTGTCCACCTTTTGTGCAAAACCCTCACCATTAGGCGAAGCATTTTGTTCGCGCAATGAACTCGTTGCCAGCGTGGACTTAATCAAATTTCGCAGCACAAAATAGCTATAAGCACCCGTTCTCAGAGTTCAGCGTTTCCGGCACGTTCTTTTTTCCTTTTTTGGTGAAAAGAACTTTAGCATACTTTAGAGCGCGCTTTATTTGGCTGCCTGCGAGGTGGGGTTCACAAATGGGCGGCAAGTGACACACTTATTTAGCAGCTGGCCTCGGAGCTCACGTCAAGCGGCGGGAGCGGCTCCATGGGCAGCACTCCATGGCAATGGCGATGGCAATCCCTTTCGGGGCCCCACCATTCATTCTCCTCTTTGTGCGCCGGGCTTGTTGCACGCTTCACGCTCGCAATGGCACGCGGCGCATAAATCAATGGCAACGATCTTTACGTGCTGCCTCAAAGTTCCTCGTTCAGCATCCGCCACCATCTAGTGCACTCGAAAAATAATGTAGAAAATTGTAGTTGATTTTGCTGTTTATTACTGTACTGTAAAGAGTTATGTTGCGAAATATTTCTACAAGTGTACAAGACCCCATCTCATCCTGTTTGAGCCACCAACACTCACGCGCCTTGCAATCTTTATTGCACATTGCGGCTTCCGGTCGGCGGATGCGGATGCGGATGTGTTTGCGAGAGCGTGTGCTTGTGTTTGTGTTGGTGCCTCATTTTAGTTGAGAATGCGGCATTAAAATGCATTTGGCTTTCAATTTACTCGCACCCGCGTAATATTTTCATTAAGTGTTTTCTGTTTTAGTCATTTCAGCCACGTTCCTGCTGCTCCCTGCTCACTGCTCGTCCACACACTTAAGTACTCTAAATTGTTAATGAAATGTTAAATGGCTCCGAGTGGCCGGCCGAGCGAAGGAAAACACAATTCGACGCCTGCTGATTGACCGTAATGAGCCAGTTACGCAACAATATACATTAATAAGTAATTAATAATGGCCCCTGTGGGGCACTGGGCCAGGTGTTTGCCACATGTGGCATTAATTGCCCAGGACGAGGTCAAGGGTCAGGGGAAGCTCAAAGCCAGGGCTCAATTAACAGACGAGAAGCAATCACAGTATTCGGGCTAATTAGGACTACAAACACAAAGATGTCTTCTAATCTGGCTTACATCCGCCCATTTCCTGTGAATTTTCGCCCCAAAATTGAGCCGAAAATGCCATGCAAACAAATTCATTAATTTTAACAGGAATGAGGAACAACAGCAAATCGATGAGTCGACACAAAAACAAATGCGTTTTAAGTGCACGAATGTGAATTGTTAAGACCAGGCAAAGGAAAAAAAAAAGCCAACAACAACTGGACTGGAACGCACAGATAGACAGCTGTTGATAACGCCCAGAGACCGAGCCAGTCGCATCCAATCCGGGCCCAAACCGAACAGAACTCGCAGACACAAACATGTGTAGGATTGCCAAATCCTCTGGCTCTGACTCCATCTCACTCCTTCAACGCCCGGCAATGCGCTTGTCCCTGCTGATCCCTTTAGCTGTTGAATTGCAAATTGTTTGTATCTGGCGTCAACAATTTGTTTTTTGTTCCAGCTCGTAAGAGCCTTATGCCGGAGTAATGGCAACTATATGATATAGTTTGCCCAGCCAGATTAAATAATGCAACAGTGCAGAGAGCCTGTAATGGAAAGCATTTCCCTTGGGAACATCAAGTTGGCAATGATTTCCAACAAAGAGCTACTTTTAAGTTATGGTTGGAATACATTTTTGGCTTACCACATTCTTAAATATTAATCGAACTGGGTAAGTTGTAGTAATGTATATAATCTTAGTTTTTACTGACAAAAAAAAAGTAGCAAAACGAGATAACACCTTTGTAAATTAAGAAAATGCTTAACTTCAAATGGTATTCGTTAGACAAGAGTATTCACTGATCGAGGAATGCTATTTTTCTGGATTTGTGTCAGTTTTTTTGTAAGCTCGCTGACAAAATGTCCACCCATCTGTCACGGCAGCCAGCAAACAACTTTCAGCCAGCGGGCAGGCATCAGCAACAAGCATTTAAAAACTTAATTTTTTTTCATAACCCACATGCTGCAATTTGTATGATTTTCATTTTTTTTTATTTTTTAACGCTTTGTTTGTAGCTTGTCAAATGCGATTCTTCGCCTTGTTTTACAATTTTTGCAAGAAACAATTTTGAATGCGCGACAAAATGGTGAATGGTAACTGGTAAATGGCAAATGAGCAAGTGCATTGTCAGTGGAAATTATTAAATTGCAGGAGAGCCCAGGGGCAGGGCCGAGTGGGGGGGGGGGCTTAAAAAAGAGCAAGTGCCGCTTAATGGTCTGGCCATGTCGTTTAATTTTTTCCTCCATTCTTTATTTGCTGTTGCCGCCGCTTTGGCCGCATTGCTGGTGCATTGTGCGCTAAATACTTTGACGTCTTTTTACATTATGTTCTCTCTTTTTTTATTTTGCATTAAATTTGCTACTGTTGTTGTTGTGTTTTTCTTTTTCGCCCGCAAGCATTCGAGCCATTTGCATTTACATATGCGCATTACTTGCCGGGCATTGCATTTAATTAAAATTTGTTGTATTTCTAGAATTGCCGGGAAATGCGGCCATAAAGCAGCCCTATGACAGCAGCAAGGACGGACCTGATTTAAGGCCGTAAAAGCATAGGGAAATGCTCAGAAAACAAAAAGACATGTAGAGAAAACTTTGATTTAATAGATTTTATTTTAAAATTCAAATAAAATATAAGAATTCCAAATAAAAATAGTTTTACAAAGAATACATTTTATGAAGATCAGAAGAAGCACAGAGTCATTCCTCTTAATCAGATTGTTTTCTTTATTTTTTAATATTTGGGTCATATATTATCATATCATATCATATGCGATTCTTATTAATTTTGTAATTTTAATCATTATTAATGGATCAACAAATACATCTGAATGTGTAATTATTAGTAAGTGATTTTAATATTAAAATTTATTATGAATATGGTCCCTGGTTTTAAGTACAACTTAATTAAGGATGGATTATTTTTTTGGTGGGCTTTATTTTGCTTAAAGACGATAAGCTGCTTGATTTTGGAATCCTAATAGAAGGACTTATAGTTGATTCTGAGTTTGTAGTTAAACCCAAAGTAATTTTAATTTAACAAATAATTTCCCCAGTGTAGATATATCATTTACAGCATTCGATTTGCGAGCTTCGCATGGTAAATAATGAATGCCCAAAAATGCAGTAATTTATCGCCATGTTTATCTGCTACTCATTACTAGGCAGCAGCACAGCAACAGCACAGCAGCAGCAGCAACAGCAGCGCAGCAGCAAAATCTGCATAAATATCAAATGTAGCGCATAAGTGTGTGTCATGTTCCGGGAGCACACAAAAAGCGTTGCCAATGGCGATAAGCAAAATTCAGTTTTGTTAATGGCGCTGGACCAATTCAATTTGTAGCAGGACCGGGACCAGTGCCAGGACGTTCATCAATTCTGTTTGGCAAATGCAAATAGTGAAATGATAGGCAAATATTTATTGGGCCCCGCATAATGAGTGAGAAATCTTGTTTTGGCAACCAAGTCAGGTATCTGGCCGAGGGCAGGAAGCCAGTCCAGCTAGAATATGACTTCATTTCGTGCATTTTGCATGCAAAACAGCGTTCTCATAAGCATTAAAACTAATGCGCCGAAAAGTAGACTATTAAAAATGTAAAGTCAACTTTATTAGCCAAAAGGAAAATTGTGTCATTTGTAAATGAATGCGTGTGTGTGTGTATGAGTCCTTTTCAGTTTATGTGTCAAAGCTAGTTTCAGTCCAGAGATGTTGGGTAATTGGACTTAATGTGAAAAGGGGTTTTGGTTTTACGAACACTAAGGATATTTTGGCTTATGAAAGGTTTCATTTTTAAACTGTAAGCTTTAAATTTGACTGAATGAAATCTTAAAAAATACATTTCAGTACCTTACATACTTTCCAATAAAGACTATTTCAATTATTTATGTTGATAGAGCTGGCTAAAATGCTTTGGTTTTAATCTAAAGGAATATTTTTAATTATTTTAAACAAGATATACATAAAATTACATATATTTCAGTTTAATGTATGTATTTTTATTGCTTTTTTTTCTAGGCCAAACATTTTGTGTTTTCTCTATGAGAATTTTCAGGTTTGCTGAAGCCTTGAAAGGAAAATCGTTTCTTATCTTTGGTAAATTGAATATCCCAAAAGATTCTCGTATACAGTTCCCCCTCTTAGCCAGCGCCTGTGGCAAAGGCCTGGCTATGGCAAACAGAGTTATACAAACACACTGGCAAACTAACACATTAGAGAGCGCTTCCTTTTGCCAAAGTTGGTTGACTTCGTTTTTGGGACTGTCATTGCTGCTGCCGCTGCTGCTGCCGCTGCCGCTGCTTACTGCCTTCGCCATCAACAACAAGCAAATAAACTGACAGACACTCGTTTCCGTTTTCAAACAAAACAGACGCCATATTTAAAATTCCAAACGGGCACCCCGGCAACAACAAACAGCAATACAAGCAGGCAAACAAATGGAATAACAGAAAATTGCCGTTTGCTAAAAACTTTTGCTTTGCTTTTTGAAGTTATTTTTCCCCCAACCTCCATTCGCCATCCGCCATCCCAGATCCTGGAGCCTGGATCCTGGATCCCAGAGCTGCTGCCAAAACAAAGAATTCAATTTAGTGGGCCGTGCGTTGATGCGGACAGGTTCATTGAACGGGGATTCCCTCGAATGCGCATAAATTTGACGCTTCCCATGACTTGGACTAATTGTGGAATTATGCCAAGAGGAGATGAGATTTGGCGGGAATCCGAGTGCAAATGCGAATGCGTATGCGGATGCTTGTAGAATTTTGAGCGAAAAATCAAGAAAGGCGGCCGCCCGTCAGAACGCCATTTCGGTTTGTTTTGGCATTTATCAAACTGGCAGCGCGATTCGGGCCTGAAACTTGCTGACCGGCGGCCGTGACTTCCGTGCACCAGAAATGAAATGAAAGATTTATTCCAGATTCGCATGACGAGATAGTGTTGTGGCAACAGCCATGGCACAAAAGACACGTAGGCCAATAAAAATGCCATCGTCCCCATGGCTGCTAGGCTCTGCAGCTCAAGTTGTGTATATTAAAATGATTTGTGTGGCCAAATTGCTGTTCGGACGGTGCACTAATTTCATGAGAAATGCATGGGAAAACAATCAATAAAAGATAAGGGAGCAGCTTTGTTGGAAATCAGACAACATTTCATAAGAAAAGGCTAGCAAAAATTGTGATTTCCATTGGTATTAAAGGGATAGTACTTTACATCTGAGGCATAAATAAAAATTTAACCCATGAAAAAAACGTATTCAATTAAAAACTGTTGTATTTAATATTTTTTTTGAAAGCTTCAATTAAGAAAGGGTGAATTTTCCTCGTATTTCCGCTGCAAGCCGCGCCTAGACCGCAGGGCAGATTCTGTTCGTTTTTTGAAACCCTTTCACCAGAGCATTAGAAAAATCTATAAAATCGCTGGGGCCCGTCAGGACGCCACCCATACATGCCAATAAAATATTTTATCAAACGTACGTGCTGCTATTAGTCTCCCCCGGCAACTCCAACCCGTTGCCGTCACACGCACGCATATCAAATGACGGCGTTGATGTGTTGAAAGCCCAGACGGGAGAGTTGAGATCGAGTGAATGAATGTGCGGGCGGGCGGTCAACCCTTTTTTACGGCTGGTCAGTGGAGCACTCTCCGGCATCCGGGGCTCCGGGCGGGTCTCCGCTCTGCTCCGTCTCCGGCTCTACCTCTGGCTCTGGTGCGGGTGCTGGTCTCTGATTATGCGTCGTGCGGCCATAAATTTATATTGAAAGACGTGCGCTGTTAATCAAATTAAAGTGTTTGATTAAATTTTAAACAAAACTCCAACTCGTTTTACTGTAGCAGCAGCAGCAGTAAAAATGCAAAAAGAATATAAAAAAATGAGAATGAAAATTAATTTAACAACACGTGGCGTATGCGCAATATTGCGTTTCTGAATTATACGCAAGATTATTAATTAAATTTTGTGGCTTTGCCTAGGGATGGGAAAGTAGATGTGTGATGTAGATGATTTAGAAAAGATATTATTACTATTACTGCAAAAATTATATTTTCAAGATTCTTTGTTCTTAAGACAAAGGACGAAAAAACAGGAATTTCATAGCGCCTTTGATAAATGTAATATTTAATTACCTAATATTCCACTGGTGTTACTAAAAATGTAAAAACTTAATGAATAGTTAAATAATTTGGTAAAAACACTTTTATCCTCAAAATAATATATAAGATATTTCAGTATTTGGGACCCTTACCCCAAAAAGTTATAGAATATGTTTTAAATCTTTAAAGTTTGCAGAAACCTTCAATATCCTTAAGTAATTAATTCAGAAATAATAATAATAATTGATTTTCTTTCAATATACGAATTCAGCGCTCTTTACACCGCCAAATAACAGATGAATTAACGTCCTGTAGAAAATAATTTCGGAACACGTGGCGTATGCGCAATGTTATATTTATGATTTTATCGTCAAAATTGTTAATTAAATGCTGTTGTTTTGTGGTGGGCGGATGGCTTTGGGTGCTTCTGTTTGGTGGGAGTGGCACCGAAAGGTCACCCGTTTAACCGGGCTAAAGAGAATTTCGAAAACGTGTCGCAAAGTACACAGTTATTTGAAGACTAGCCTGGCTCAAGTGCTGCACAGTTTAAAGCGCTTAACGGGCCAACTGAAGTTAAATAACAATTTCACTGCTCATTAACCCTAATTTGTATGTAAATTTCGGGGTGCCCCAGTTGGCCCTTTTTTCCCCCCAAAATCCCCTTTCCCCGGGGATGCAGCGGTACTCGCAGAAGGCGCCGCCTTTAAAAGGCCAACGCCATTTTGTGTGTTTTAAGTAACGCACATGACACGGTGTGGAATGGGTCGGACCGAGATGGAAGTTACTAACGGAAACGGTCGCCGAGGGAAGAGGCAGAGGCAATGGCAGTAGCCATTATGGAGCACTCGCTGCCTCCTTCAAGTTGCAAATAGTGCGGGGCACATGCAAACTGCAAGAACAGAGGATGGGAAAAGCCAGGCACAAAGAGATATCCACGAAAAGATGAAAAAAAAAAGGAGGAGATTGTTTGTCTGCTGCCCTCATTCTCGCCTTTTCGCCTTGGAAGCGGTCCCTTCTTCCATTAATTCATACGCCGCCATGCGAACAATAGGCGGTGCAACCACGGTTGCCAATTTCTGTGGCTCCTGCCAAAACTGGTACATTTTCTTTAGTACTTTTTTAACTTTTTTTGTGGAACTTTTACATCTCTGTTCTTCGTTATTACTGGACAGTTCCAACTTTAATAGTTACATCGAGTTTCCCTCCATGACAAACTATTTTTTTTCCCAACAACTCCAACAAGAGTTATCCATGCTTAGTGCTCAGTAATCCTAAAAGCTTCAAAGTTTTAACTAGTTCTTCATTAAAATAATATTTTAATTATTCAAGGTTTTTAATATGATGTATTGAATGACTTCAATAAGCATAAAGTTAAGATAACAATCCTTTAAATACAGCAGATGAAACTCAAGTGAAAACTGCTTCAAATTATCTGGAACAAACAACCATGAATCCAAGGGGTCAGTGGGGCCTCCAGGACAGAAAATGGACTTTCGCCGGTCATTATCCGCCAGGCGGCAAGAATGGCAAGAAGGCAGACCGAAGTGGATAAAACAAAAGTGAGGGCCTGTGCATGTGCCCGGACACTCGCGAAAAATCGCCCACGAACTGGGACTCCAACTCGCACTCCAACTCTCCCTGGCACTTGCAGGCGAAAAAGTGGCGAACGACAGTCGAGGCAAACACGAAATGACGGCATTGCAGCCTTGTGCCATGCAAATTCAATAAATTAAGGCAACGACCATTAATTATATTTTAAATTGCAATGTCCACACGCACACTCGAGGCCATGGGAAAGTTTTTTGCTTTTCAAAAAAAAAAGTTCCACTCGTTCAGCGGGCAAATTGTCGCAGTTTATCTTCTCCGCACGCATCGCAATGAATGCCACGCCCCTACAGCCCCTCTTTGTGTTGCCAATGAAAGTGCAGCAACAAATAAACCACTTTGCCCATTCCCTGGCATAAAAAAATAAATAAATGCGGAAACGAAAGGCAACGTGGGGAATAAAGGCGAAAACAATGGAACTCCAGATGCAACTCAAACTCCTGCCTTCTGGGTCCGCTCAGGATCCTATGGTCCTTCCTCTTCTGCACCATCTCCTGCTGCTGCATCTCTTCTCCTGGCATTCCTGCACCCGCTGACCATTATTATCGCCTCGCGTAAACAATGGCCGAGAAGGCCCTGTTGACACTGGCAGCATGTCATTAAGGGCGACGTCAGTAGCCGACCGCTGACGTGTTAACTGCAGTGCGTCCAACTTTTAATTGGTTTTAAGTCACAAGTTAATTTCCATAAAGCGCCGGGAAAACGTTAAAAAAAAATTCCCTGGTAAAAAAACGCAAAAAGAAAGACGATAACAAGTTGTAAATATTTACGTATAAGTTTCTGAGCAAACTTAAGAAAGAGAGGTTTAATAGGGAAGTTTTTGTTTTATTTATCTTGGAACTGTTATTATTTCCAACTCTTATTTCTTGGGCTTGCCTCTCTTGCCACGCTTTGGCTTCTTCTTGAAGGGACCCAGACCTCGTCGCACCATGGTGCCGCGCCACCAGGCCTGCAGCCTGACGGCGCACTCGATGCGATGAACCTGAAGATCGTGCAAACGCTGCTCCTCGGCCTTCTGGGCGCGATACTCCTCCACAAAGATCATTCGCTCTTCGTAGATCTCCTGATGCCTTTCGAGCTGCTTTTTTTGTTCGAGGATACGCAGTTCCCAGGCTTCGGCCTCACGATCCACCCGCCGCATCTCGCTGATATATCGTTCCTGCCACTCCTCGATCCTGCGGTGCAGATCCACGATTTCTCGCTGGCGAAAGGAGCGCAGCTCTGTGCTCACCCGCTCCTCACGGGCCAGTTTCTGCTTGATGTCCAGAATGTCCCGCAAATAGGCCCGTTCAGCGTTCTCTCCCCAAATTGTTCCTTGGGCCAGTCGCCCCTCCTCCCAGCGTTGCACCAGACTGTACTCCAGATCGTTGACTCGCGAGACACAGCGCAGCTTGTACTTGGTCTCGGCAATGCGGTCCTCTAGATCCAGTAATTTGTCCTTGGTCACCCGCTTTTCTGTCTCTAGGTCCTCCTTGAGTTTTTTCAGCTCGTCCTTGGATTCTTGCAGCTGCTGGGCTGCTTGGGACACTTCGCTCTTGTTGCCACCCAAGGCAGCTATGGCCTGCTTAATGTTTTGTAAGCTCCTATCCTCCTCTAGAGGCGTCTCCTTCGTGTCAGTTTCATCGGGATATTCCCCATCAAAGGATGTAATTTTTTCCACTTTAATTGGATGATTTTCTAGGATATTAACCTCCAGAATAGCAGACTTTGTTATATCTGAATCATCTTTTAAAATTTCCAACTTTGGGCTTACAGTTTTCTGTTGTATTTCAATTTTTTGAATTCCCATATCTTTCCATGTTTCCTTTTTTTCAGATGCCGCTACCTCATCCGTTTCGTCCTTTGAAATAATGTTCCTCTCTTTTAGTTCCTCATCATCCATGGCCGTCTCATAGATTGCTCGCAGCGCATCCATATCGCGCTCGAATTTTAAGGCGTCGAGCACATCCTCGTCCAGCTGATCGGCATCGTCCTCCGTCTCGCCCAGCAGCGATTCCAGTCGTGGAAGTACCTTTCCGGTAATTAGGACGTGATCCGGCTTCTCCTGGTCCCCCAGCGACGAGCTGCGACGTCGGCGGAGAGAGGCGGGCAGCGAGAGCGGCTTACTGGCATTTAGACGCTGCGAACGCTGCTGCAGGACCAACTGATTAAGTGTGTTCTTGTAGACGGTCAGCAGCAAGATGCGTCGCAGCTCTAGCAATTGCTCCTCGGTGTGTCCTTCCGCCATTGCAGGCAATCCCAAAATGCGTTGCCCGGAGACAATGGACTTGAGGGAACCAGAGTTCACTCCCAGTAACTGTTGCTAGGTGCCGGAGTTTATCAATGTTTGGCTTTCGGCTTGAACTCGGATTTTCCTCTATACTCCCTTTCAGCTTTCCCCTTCGACCGTGTGACTCATGTACGCCCTGGAAAATGCCTGAGTTTCCAGAAGGACCCGGCTTGCATATTTCATTGCTGTCATCGTCCTCGTGGCTTACGTGCAAAAATGCCCAACTGACTGCGTCCCCTTATTGCTGCACAGCAATCGTTGAATTTATTTGCCAGGCTCTCTCTCTTTCGCTGGCTTCTGCTCCTCCGTTGTCCTTCTGTAGCTCTCCGTGTATCCTTGGGGTTCGTTCACTCCTTGGGCATGCAAGTATGTGTCTTCGCCCGGGGCGCTGGCTTATGTGTTTAACCCAATAAATGCCGCGCTGATTGCAAGTTAAATTATTGGCACGGAGGACTTCAGACCCGCATTACAATTAAATTATCGCATTAACCGCAAAACCTGCACGGCGTTTGCTCTTGCGACTCCGTTCTCGACCATTTTCCCAGCATGCCCGCAGCGACAGTGTTTAAAAATAAAGCAAGTACATAGACCTCTTTGGCCTGAATAGAGAATGGGATAGACTAAAAGATACCCTATGTTGTTTGTGTGAATTTCAACTCTTCACTGACTGCAATTAGAAAATATCAAACAAGGAATGTAAAATCTAAATAAGAATTAAATAAAATAATATAAAATATAAAGAGTTTTCAATGAGTGAAAATACAAGTGAAAGTCTTAAAATTAACGGAACTAAATGGTTCCGAAATTAAATGTGATGAAAGATTAAAGTTAGAGCAATTATACTTCAGAGTATTTCTTGTTATATAAATATAGTAAGGCATTATTATTATTATTATTATTATTATTATTATTGTAGGTCTAATACCATCTACTTATTTTGGATACCCTGCAAAAAATAAACCCAGTTCAGGGCGAGGGTAATAGAGCTCTTTAAAGGCAAACCGCCGAAAGTGGTCAATGCACCGGCAGTGTCTGCGACCAACGGCGGCCGTTGTGAGAAATGTGAGAAATGGCTGGGCGGACATTAATTTAATGCCCGCCACTGTCTCGCACACAGACACACGAGACAGAGATGGCCCATGTGGCGCTTCTGCTTTCGGCTGCCATTATTTTTAATAGACTCGAAAGAAAAAGTTTTCAGTTTTCTACTTCATTGACTGCAAATCGGCAAAAGAAACAGCTCTCGGGTCGCGCATTGCCCCCATACCCCTCCCGCCTGTCCTTTAAGGATGCCAGGATAAAAAGTCAAAATTAAGTGCCCCGAAAAGCACGCTGTGCAGCGTCTGATAAGCACACCCTCCACCACACTCCCTTACACACACACACACACACACACCCCAGCGAAGCGTGGCAACTGCAGCGTAAAGTCAAACACATAAATCGCCCGCTCGCCACGAGGAAATTTGCCAGCAAAAAATTTCAATTTCCATTTAGGTCCGTCATCCCCCCCCATACCGAATTTTCCAATGCAAATGTTCGATTATGACAAACTCTCCACGGAGACATCCCAACCCTGGGCACCGCACACTCACCCAATCTCTCTAATCCAAGATACAATTTGGGTGCCAGGACATGCCAAGTTGTTGGTACTGCTATTAATAGAGCCAAAGCCTGCCGCAAATTGTTCCGGCTAAAATAATAAATATGTAAATATTGGACCGCAACCTGTCCTTGCCACAGCGCCAGTCATCCGAGTAGATACAAAATCAATCCGCAAATTGTCAAAGTTTGCATGTTAGAGGTCTCTTACCAAACAGATGGTGGGCTTGAACTATCGTAAAGGTAAGGCTAAAACAGGCATAACTTTGTAAATATAAAGTAAACAAAAGGTACACAGCTTAAGAACAGATACTAGAAAATATGATATTTATTTATATTTAATATGAAAAAAATATAATTAACACACATTTCTGCAGAGGAATGTTTATTACTTTCCCAATTATTTTCATTTTGGAATTCTCATTTCTCTAATATAGAGGTAAGTCAAGGTCCGAACTCGAAACTGCTGTATTGCAACACATTTTCCTCTTCAAATATGCACTTTTAGTATTTTCGGACAAAGTTTAAAGAATGCAGCGAATGTTGGTTGCGTAAATTGCTGGTGACAAGGAGAAATTGTCCGTGGTCCTGGTCGCTTGGCAACAAGTTCACTATGTCCCTTGTCACAGGTCAGTGAGCACTTCAAAAGGGGGTTGCTTTTCTTTAATAATTGGTAGTTAAATAAATATATATTCGTATATAACTTCCATTTTTATTTAACCACAATGTAGGAAACCTAGTGCAGGTTTTAAATTTTAATTGCAAGGCCCCTCTGAAGCTGCGCTCCTGCTCTTCCCACACATACTCAGATACTCATACCCATTGGCCCATCCTCTGTGTCCGGAAACGAGGAACCGCGGAGATAACCTGCCGCACTTATGACAGCCCTCCCTCCCAGTGTGTTCCTGCTCCCGGCTCGTTTGTTATCCCGTCCATGTAAATAACCAAAAATTTTATATTGCGGCCCGCAACCACGACACCGTGACAGCGCCGGCGAACACAGATGCCACACAGAGAAGAGGAGCCAGGACGAGCAGAGCAGAGCAGAGCAAAAGCCAAAGCCAGGAGCCAAGTCAAGCAGGACACGGAGCCGCTGTGGCTTCGGTGGCAGGAACAGAAGAGTGGTCACTGCTGACGCTCAGAGCGCTGGTGATGGCAGGCAGGCTCAGGTCACAGGATGAGAGGCAGAGGACATGTAGGACACCATCACCATCACCGTCCATGTGGTGAGCGTGTGAATATGTCAGCGGGACCAGGCCAAGTGTGTTGTTGTCTGCGGCCGGGGGAGTGATAGACGCCACTACCATTAATTCACATTCAGGTGCCGCACGCTTGGCCGAGCACATTGGGTAGTGTCTGGACTGAGAGAAATTGTTAAATTTTATTTATTTTTCGGTGAAGTAAAAACACATTATAAGTATAATACTATGCACCTTTAAAGACAAATCTAAGAACTTCTAAAAAATAATAATTAAATCTAGATAAAAATCAAGTTATCTTACTTATATTCCCTCAGTGTATTCTCTGGTGCGAGTGTGCGAAAACAACATGTGTTTACACTCATCCGAACAGAAATGGAAAGAAGCTGGGCCCACTCGTGCAGCCAAATCCCGTGCAATGCATTATAAATGGCCCGCACGGGTCCGAATCCGGTTCCGAGTTCGAGCTCAAGTCCAAGCCCAGGTCCGGTGACCCCAAACGACTCTACACGTTTTTTTTTTGGCCGGGCCAAGAACAGAGCTGACCCACTTGCCGGGCGTGTAATTAGTATACCACAGGCCCCTGTGGTCTGGGGCTTCTGCCGGAATGTAAAATTCATGGGGCGAAAAATCGAAAGTTAGTTGTTGCCAACAGACGCCGACGCCGACGCCGCTGCTCAATGCGTGGCACGTTGGGAAAGCCAACGAGCAAAATCGATGGGAACGAAGTGTCCCTGGCCAATGCCAAGCAACCACCAAAATATAAATACCCAAGGAGCCCAGCCAAGAAGGCGGGCAGCCATGACAACGCGACTCAACAAAACAAATGCCAGCCACCACCCGGCCATTCAAATAAAGTTGCCTCAAAAATAGAACACACTGTCGCATTAATATTCCCCGTGCCCGTGCCCGTGCCCGTGCCTGTGCCTAGCTAACTGTGTCAATAGCGGAGTGCATATGGCCAGTTGAGTCGAAGCCGTCAACTGGTACAGTTCGCACTGGATTGAATCGGATCGAAAGGATATTAGAGCCCAGCTCCAACACTTAAGCCATGTTTCCTCAGGCCGAGCTGGAGAACTATAAGCTGCAGGTGGAGCTGCTACAAGAGAAGCTGCAGCGTAGGTGAGCGGGAAGGACATTAAACATTGACCCTTGAACAGGACCGATAGTTTTAGTCCCTAAGGCTTTCAAACAAAAATGATTATTAGTTGGAAATAGTTAAAAGCTAATTCCACTAAAAGAGTTCGTGTTAAGCAAAGGCCAAGTGTAATTATTTGCTCTCAAGTCCTTTATTTGCCAATAAACAATGATTTGACCTTTTATAAACCACCTTTGGGTTTTAAATATCATACAACGTAAACTTTGTTGATGCCTCGTTTGCTTTTGTAAATGAATAATTCAGAATTCCCTGCAGCCAAGACCATTGATTTGTGTAAGTCAGCTTTTCTCAAGCTTTTCGTGTGCATTTTCAGTCAGCTAAGAAGTCATGTTTGTGCCCTTTGTCTATGTATTTTACATTTTGGTTTACATTTTGATTTCTGATTTCCTTTGCGCAGCGAGGATAATCGCCAGCAGCTGGAGCACAAGTTGGACAAGGTCCTGCAGAAACGCAGCGAGCTGTAAGTAGCTTTTTGCCCTTTTCCCTTACCGCCCCAGGAAAAGGTAAACTGAAACGCGTGTTTGCCTTGCAGTGACAAGTCGGTGCGCCACAAGAGCCGGCAGAAGTACCAGGAGTTCCTGGAGGAGCAAACCAAGCGCAACGAGCGTAACAAGAAGCTGGTTCACATGCTGGAGCGAATCGATGAGCAAACGGCTGCCATGTCGCAGCGCAGCGAGCGACTTAAAATGATGAAGGTGAGTCCGCGCGTGGCCCAAGGAAATGTAAAGTCAATCACACTGAGGGAAATTCTAAAGAACTTGTGTTAATTATAATTTTTAAAAATATATGTACATATTTTTCTTCATTTAATTTTCTTTACTTAAAACAAATTTTCCACTTTTGAAAATGATAAAGATTTACTCAATTTTTGTCCAAGTGAAACAGCCTTTTAATCTACATATATTTTTCCCCCTTTCTTGGAACAGCTGCAATACCAAATGTACTTTGCGAAATTGGTCCAGAATCAAACACTGCGATGCATCCAACAAACAACGACAACGGCGACGGCAGCTCCGCCAACCGCCGGCGGAGCCATGCCGATGCCGGTCCTGCTGCAACCGCAGCCGCAGGTGACCAATCCACAGCCAACGCCACAGAACTGGACCTTTGCCATGGCCACGCCCACGCAGGCGGGTATGATGCTGACGCCCCAGTTTGCGGCAGGCATGCCCGGGACCATGCCATTTTCAATGGCTCCCCCCGTGGCATCCAATCCCGCTCCGCATCCCGTTTACTATCCGGAGCTGTTTGGCGGAGGTGCGGCAACGCCGCTTGGCACCGCCAACTTGTTCGACTTGCGCGCCACCCTGCGCGCCTTTGATAATGAGAATGCCGATTTACCCGAGCGCATGCAGCCCCACTTGACAGGTGATTATCAGGCGGAGCTGGGCGGAAGAGCCACCCCGGCAACGCCAACGGCAGCGACATCAAGTACATCCAACCAGGAGAAGGGTGCCCGCCAGCTGAGCAGCACTTCCTCCACGCTGGCCACATCCTCGTTGACGTTTGATAAATTGCCAAAGACACCGCCATCGCCGTCGCCATCACTGACGTTAACTGAGCTCCCAAATGCAGGAGCAGGAGGAGGAGCAGGGCCAGGTGCTGCAACTTCTGGTCATGACGTGGGCGGGCCACCGCAAAGAGAAGCTGACGACCTGGACCTGAACCTGGATGGCTGGACAAATTCACGCGTGACTAAAGTCGAGTATGAAAAATCACCAACTGTCGTTGGCCATAATGAGCCGGGCCAGAGACATCACCAGCTCCAGCAGCAACATCCTCAGCAGCAGCAGCAGCAGCAACAGCAACATGACTTTGAAGCATACTTCGGTGAGCTGAAAATCGATGAGCCCTGGCAGGATAGCACCGCTGGCACCTCACCTAGTCTCCTGGAAAACAAACGCCCCCAAAATGTGCGTTCCGGCGACATGGCAGGAGGATCCGGGGTGGGGGCCAAAGTTGGCATCAGCAACGATTTGCTGGACGAAGTCAAAGCCAGTCGGGCGGCCCTCGAAAGAGCAGCGGCTGCGGTTGATGAGCAGTTGGCAAGGGGTAATCAATTGTCGCCGCCAGTGGGCCAGGAGACCACGCCGTCCTTCCACCCACCTAAGCCCGGCATGTCGATTGAGAATATTGAAAATGCCATTTACGGCGAACGTTTGATAGGAAATGCGACAGCAGCAGAAGCAGGAGCCGGAGCAGTTGCTGGAACCGCACCAGCAGGCGGTGGAGCAACGCCAACGCAGGGATTTTTCGAAAATTTGGTAACCAATACATCGCCAACCGAATCGGAAAGGAGAGAGGTGGAGGAGCAACAGCAGCAACAGCAGCAACAGCAACAGCAGCTGGAACAGGAGGTGACCGGTTACGGGCAATACGATGCCAGCAGTTATGGCGATGCCAGTGAGCCCATCTACGCCAGCATCGATTCCGGCAAACTGCAACCTGAGAGCGCAGCGGTGGAGCCGCTTTACAGCGAAATCGGAAATCCCACAGACTATCAAGCGTATGCCACGGATGTCGGGGCTGCCGGTGATGCACCTGCACAGGCAGCGGCATCCGAAGTTTCAGCCGGAGCAGCAGCAGCAGCAGCGGCAGCGGGGGATACCGGTGGCGAGGTGGCCCTGCCGCAGGAGTACTCCAATATTGATTACGGCAACTACGAGGCCGGTCAATATGCGGGCGGCTACGATCCCAATGCCTATCCGGGCTACATATACGACGAGGCCACCGGCCAGTATATTGCCGATCCCAATGCGACCCAATATGCGCCGGATGGCAGTTACGCGGGCCAGGAGTACGATGCCAATGCGGTGCAGAACTACGACTACAGTGCGTATGAGCAACATCAACAGCAGCCAGAGCAGCAGCAGCAACAGCAGCCACAGGAGGAGCTGCAGCAACAGCAGCAGCAGCAGCAGGAAGCGTATCCAGTGACTGAAAAGGAAACCCCGGAAGCGGAAGAAAGTCCTGGTACTGCCGCTGCCACTGCTCCAGCTGCCCCGGAACCCAGCCAAGCCGCCAATAAACCCCTCAAACCCACATCGATACTCTCGACGACAGACAAACAAGCGGCGCCTAATGATGCGCAGCAGCAGCAGCAGCAGAAGAAGAAGAAGCGCGTTAATTTCGTTGACAGCAGCGAAACGGATGATAGCTCAAGCGCGAAACCGACCCCAACCGCAAATCCCGGACCCGCGGCATCCTCCACCTCCGCCGTATCCGGATCTGCCACCGTCACCGCCACCGCGACGGTTCAAAATGCGACCACGCCCCCCGTAGGCGGCAGCGAGAGTGACTTCGATTTTTCAACGGGCAGCGAGGCGAAGAATTAGAACAAGCTGAAAACAGTTCGAGCTCTAATTTGTTGCCATTTGGGTTAACCCAGCCACCGCCCGCGATTCAAAGCCAGGCCACCGCTTCGATTTATTGCCAATGCATTTGGGAAAAAATCCACAGAAAATCTAGCAGAGCGAAAGCAAGCGAGAAGGAAAGAAGGATAAAGTGGAATAGGTAAATAGTACTTTACGGCGAAAAGGGAAAATGGAAATCTGCAAAATAATTGCTTTCTTGGCTGGCGACAAACTTTGAACACTTGAATTAAATCAATATTCTTACTTGCATGACAAATAAAGCGAAAAAAAGAAAGAAGTGTATGAAGTTTTGTGATTAAAAATCATTTAGTTTACATAAAAATAATATCCTAACATAAAAATGAATTCCTAGTGAAAAATTAAGCTTAAAAGCATTATAAGCATTTCTCCTCGAGCCATCTGGAATATTTTTAACCTTTATATTTTACTATCTATCTATTACTTTTGGTTGTTAAAACTGAATAATACTTTATATACAATTTAAAAGCTCTCAGCCTGAGTGTGTCGGGACATCAGCCCTGACACAGTTCAGCTGTTAACTGTGCGGATACGCAATATTCCATATTAATACTTGACGATGTCACACATATACCTGCATACATATGTACATATGTAGGCCATCCGAATGGCCTGGAAAAAATTCCATTAACGACATCGGTAATAAGATCAGCAGCTGTTGCTGCCAGGCCGCAATTTATCAAAAGTTCAATTGTCTTTGCCATGGGCCCCAAATTACCTTTTCGCTGGCCAACTCGCTGGCGTCGCTGGCAATGACACTAATTATGTGCGGCCAGGCGGTTAAAGCCACGGCCAGCAAATATGCTGATTCTCGATACGAGCAGGGCATCCGCTGTCCGGATAGCTGGCAGAGGCTGCTTACTTGACCAACAATTGCCAACTTAATTGAAATGATGCCTGGACGCAACTCTGGCATACACTTAATTGCATAAACCTGTATACATATATATGGATATATATATGTTTGGTTGGAAATTTTAATTTGATTTCCCAGTTAAGGCATTTCCATGGACCCCAACTGTTGCTGACATTTTCCCATCAACTTGAGTGGCGATTGGCGTTTTTCTTTAATTTTACAATTGCCGAACGAAGGACTCCCGATCATCACGCTTATTGTCTGTTTTTTTATCGTATTTTGAATGATTTTCGCTGCCGGCAGTTTATTTGCAATTTTTAAAATAATTTCATGCATTTTTTTAATTACACTTCAGGTCGTTTTTTCGGTTTTTGTTGTATTTCCTCACGCTGCTTAATTTAAATTAATTCCAGCACTGAATGGACAGGGGGTAAAAATGTAATTAATACATATAATTGGCCTGTCGCAGTGTCAACGCCCAGGCCCATCAAACAGGAAAATCAAATGTCAATCAATTTTTGTGGTCGAGTCATTAAATATTTATAAAACCATTGGGAGATGCACACCGCACACTACACACAGCTGTCCCTTCGCATATTTCAGCGGCGTGTTTAAAGCGTATGCCGGAATTGGCCAATAATTGCTGGGAAATTACTGCAGTGTCGGGTAAATAGACTAACATCCCGCCCATCCATCCCCCAGTCCCCCCATCGAACTCTCTTCTGTTTCACTTTTTAATGAGTTGAACGCTCGAGTCCTGGCAAAACGGGAAAGTAAACCGAAATGAAATGAAGGAAGAAAACCAAAGGGAAGGACGGAGTAAAGTGGAACTTTTTCAACAGATATTTGCAATTAAATGTAACACACAAAACCTCAAAGGCAAATGGCAATATAAAACGTAATGGGCCACATTTAAATACCCCCAGCCGGGCCAGGGGAGAATTCAGACAAATTTTCAGCGCCGTGTCACTTCAAATGAAATATTTGCATTGACCCTAACTTTTGCCATCCCAAATGAAAAAAAAGGTTTTAAATTCCTGCTAATGACGACGCAAAAACCAAAACACAGAAAAAATCAAATTTCTTATCAAGCAGCCAGCAGCTAATTGCCAGCTCAATTTACGGCAAATGAAAAATCCCCAATAAAGATCCCTTTTGAAATAAAAGCCGAGAGTACTTCAAGTGTGAAGGTAAATATCGAAATTACATCAAAGTTTGCCCAAGATCGTAAGAGAGGCATTTCCCATTAGGCTTCTCGGCAGAAATATTATACAAATACCATATAGTATGCAGGTTCGATGTGTGTCCTTGTCAGCGCAATTCAAAAATAAATTGCAAAGCAAATCAAATCGACACGTCGCAGGTAGGAAGGATAAAGGATTATAGCTGTTTCGCCCACAGTCTGCATAATTGAGTGGCGCTTATTTATGCACCCCCGGCAAGCAGAGAGAGAGCGCAAACAACAGGGGACTCCCCCACTTCGCCCCCAATCAAAGGAGCCCCCCAATACCCAACAACATATTCCAAACCCGTATCCGGGAGTGGGTTTGAAAGGAAGAAAAAATATAATCAGTGCTGAAATTCAATTTCGAAATAAAACGCAAACGCAAATCGAGAAGCAAAATTTCCAATGCTATCGAACATATGCTGGGTTAGGGTTGAGCACTGCATTGAATGTGTATGTGTGTGGGTGTGTGTGCGTGTGTGCACACTCGGTGAAGCAGAAACAAACAAGGTGGAACACCAAGAGCCACAGCCACCATACGCGGCGTATGATTGACGGTTATGCAAATGACATTTTCGGGGTAAAGGCAAGACTTTTTCGGATAATATTTATAGAGCAGTTACGGTATGAATAAAGAAGTTACCGGGTTGGAGGGTGGAGGTTGAGGCAGCATAAATGATGGATTGAACCTGTCGGAAATTAATTTCCTCCTGCAGAAACTTAATCGAAGCCTTTCTCAAGCCGTACTTGATCTGCTACAAAGCCTGACTATTTATCTCTACATACAAAATTATAAAGATTGAGAATAAATTCTGTTAAATTTGAGAAATTCCTTATTATTTTAAGTTTAATTCACTCTCAGATAATTAAATATTCTATATTAATTAGCTATAAACCCCCCTTTCACGCTGACTTTTTTTTTGTAGAAGAATAACAAATATTTTTCTGTTTTTCAAAACTCAATACTTCTATATTTTTCTTATATGAACCCCAATTTAAGAGCCTGTTGATATTAGATCAACTAACAACTAACAAGCCTTTATTTAACCTGGGATGGGTTCACTGTGGAAAACCAAACATTGGCCAATGGGGATAGCTACCAGCTGCGGATCCAAGTCATCGGCCGCTGCACTGACATTAACGTCTGTCTGTCGAACCGCGTCGATGTGTAGTCTCCCATGCCGCCTGTCACCTGCCATGTGCCACCCAAGCACCACCTACCACCTAACCCTGTCTGGCTGCGCCATCGTTTTCCTGTTCAATTTCGTGCTATTTTCATGGTGAAAAGATAACAAAAGTTTGCCTCACTTTGGTGCGCTCGGCAACATAAGAGTTTTCTCCACGTTTTTCCGCCAACTTATTATTGTTTAAATATTTACACTGAAAATGGCGGCAGCAGTAGCGGTGGCAAGGGTGCGATTCCCGCTGTCTTGCTCCGTGTCGTTGTCGTTGTCGTTGTCCTTGTACTTCCAGCTCCATATGCGCGACAAGTCTGCTGGAGAGTCACTCTTGAGGGGCACAAAGTTTTCCAGCCACTTTTGCCCTGGGCCCAGGCTGGAGCCTCGCATTGTCACGCAGTTGTCTTGCTGCTAGTTCGAATTTTTGGCCCAGAATGCTGCCAATGCCTCAGATATACATATATGTGCACAAAGAAAAACAAATCTAAGTAAAATTTTGATTAAATTTCTTCTTTAAATTAAAATAAAGAGCTTCAGTTATGGAACTTTTGTAAGAATTTAAAGATTTAACATTATTATAAGAACCTTGATTAATTGATACAATTAATAGCACGGTATTTCAAGACTCTTCTTATCTTTCGGATTATTTTTTACAATAAAACCCTCTCTTGAAACCTTTTTATTTAATATTCCTCAATTTAGATAGTGAGTCTCCTTGGGTTGGGACTCTCTCTCTCTCTCTCTCTTAGCCGACAATGACAGACGAGGCCTTCGATTAGGGCCCAGTTTAAAGGACTTTCCCCCTCCCCTTGAAGCTGTGCCACACTTTGGCGATTAGTCGACTCTGGCGGAATTCGCTGATGATGTGCATGCTTCTGGAAATATATATTTGTATGTGTTCAAATGTTGGATGCTAATGCCTCTGCTCACACTCGCAATCGCACTTATTCAGATGACGGGGGAATGTTTTCGCATAAACATCACGTCGGTCACGTTTCACGTTTGTCCGTTACAGTTACAGTTACAGCTATATAGCTATATAGCTTCAGATACAGCTACAGCTACAGCTACAGCATACAGTTGGAGCCCCACTTGCCGATGCTCTCTTTTTTCTATACTGTCGGACTGCAAATGTTGGGCAACAGTCAGCCAGACACGTATGACAGTTTTACTACGATGGCAAACAATGCTAATAATCATCATAATGCTTTTGAAGTGGCGCAAATATTTGCCAAGCCCATAAACATAAATCAGCAGGGTGAGATGGCGAGGTTAGAAGGGTGGTAGGGCGGCAGTGCGGCTGGGGGACAGTTGACATGGTCGGGTTTAAAACGTCGGCAACATGAAGCCATAACATATATAACCAGGACATTGAATTTACGTCCTGTCAGGCGGATGGAGGTGCTGTGTACAATTTGCAATCAGGCAAAACTAATTTGGCCAATAAGCCGCAGGGGAAGAGGTCAAAAAGGTAGGTGGATCGAAACCGACAGTTGCAGCAGCAGCAGCAGCAGCAGCAGCCGTGCTCCAAATTGCACAGATAATGGAGCAGAATCAACTTGAGCTGCTGCTATTGACAATTCAGTGCCACAAACACAAAAGTTTCAGCTTCTTGCTTGGGCCGATTGGGAGGGAGATTTCCAAATGACAGTGGAATTGATTTTCATCGATATGGCCGCATACACATGGCTGCTTCTTCTGTATTTCATATTCATATGCGGGGACGTGCTCCTCCTGCCTCCTCCTGCGGCTTTATTGGGTAAGTGTCCCTGGCAATGGCAGTCAACCGCAATGTAATTGATGTGGATGCCAGATCCTGCTGCTCAGCACTCCTTCATGTTGTTATTCATTAAAGTCCCAGTCGAGTGCCTTTGTCTCTCACGAAGGTCTCGAGTGTTAAGCCCCCCGGTTCGGGGCTAATCTACATTGTCTGGCTGGCAACATGGAAGATACTCAGATTCTCAGATACGGGGACATTGGGATACTTGGATACTTGGATACTCGGATGCACGAAACTGGGAGACACGGCTACACATGTGGCATTGTCCTGTTCCCCTCAACCGCAAGAGTAAGTAGTCCTAGCGATGGCAAAGTTTAAAGTTCGTGAGTCACGTGCGAGGATCCTGGCAAATAAAATATAATTTTCAAAATGTAATTAAACAAGCAAAAGGATTTTATTCAATATCCATTATTATAAGGACATCACAGAAGCAGTTCAAATATTTCAACAGACACATATTTAGAATAACATATGTAAGGTTCAAAAATATATTTTCTAGATATCTGCACAATCTGTTATACTGGGTTCCGGGATCAAAGCATCTGATAATATCCCTATCCTTCTATCTAGAGGCTCTGGTGGAATTTTCACTTTTATTGTTTAAGCTTTCAGCACAGATTGTGTGCGTCTTATTGAAATCCCTTGTGTGGGCCCCAGGCTGATGACACACGCCACCTTAGAGTCCCTGCTCTGCTCTGCTTCAATTCGCTCCACTCCACTCCCTCCACTCCTGACGTGCATTGTTTCTCCTGGCTTTCTGGCTTAGGCGATGCCATTACCCAACTCCAAACCCGACAATGTCTTCGGTGCTCAGTCTCTTGATTTGTGCAAAACAAAAGCCTTGTTGCGAATGGCAAAGTTATTTGAAAGCATTGATTACACATTGATAGCAAGACAAGCTCCCCCGCTTCCGAGTCAACTAAAACCGCTAACCACGAACCGTGAATCGAAGCAGGAAGGCGAGTTCCGGAAACGCAGCTAGTCGGGCTCCATCCTGATATCGAGCAATTGATACTTCCCTAAATTCGTTATTACTCGGGGGAGTGTTTTCTAAGATAACAAAGTGTTTATGTCTTTGAGAAGCTTAATATTATCTAGATCTTTGATATGGTAAGAGTATTAAGTTATGGAGTAATATCAATTAGCAAGTCCTACGATAGAAATTAATTGGTTTCTGCTTTCTATTATATAAAACCAAATGGTAAAAATATAAAAATATAGCAGAAAGAATAGAAGTGAAAGCCATGAACATGTTATCATGGGTTATTAATGAGAAATGGTGTCACAATATCAATAATTAGAGAAAAGTTTAAAGCTAGAGAAACACTTAATTATGGTTAAATATTATTTCCATGTTATATTAGACAAATTGGCGACCGTCTTTGTAACTATTCTATTCACAAAGGAAGGAAATGAGCTGGATTACCCTGAATATTAATAGAGAAATGGTTAAAGTCTACGGCACCCTTATATAGATATCCAGATAAATAAAACAACATAATTGTCATTTAAAATGTAATAAAAATGTGTATATAAATGTATTTAAAAATAAAAAAACATATAGAAAGTGTAATTCTTATTTACTTATATTTATTTATCGTATTTTATTTTAAAAATCGTTTTATGGCTAGTTGACATATTTTTTAACAGAAAGCTCCTACGCTCAGGAAAATAAAGTCTCTTTGTCGAGTTGTGAACTGGAAGTGCATTAAAGCCGTCTCCATGGCAATGGCATGTGATCCGCTTTACGGATGGCCCAGAGGAGTGCCTTGAAAGGCAGGAGAACGTAAGGGGAAATGCGGCTGGCAGTGCAATTTAATGCGCCATGGCCACGGATATCCGTTTAATGGCCATGAATACATAAATAATAAATAATAAAATCGTATTTGTTTATTGCTCGCAGACACTCACCGTTGGGGGGAACTTACACATTGCCGCTATGTGGAATTTATTTACCTTTGCGACTAAAATATATCAATATTCCCCGCTCCTTCTTTTTTACTAAAGTTAAATACAATTTAAACAATAAACAATATTTTTAAAATAAAAATGATAAAATGCATTGCACAAAAAACGCCGTAAATATCGGTATATATGTATTTGTATATATATTTATGGACTATCTGTGCACCAGTGCCAGAGATTGGCTATTAAGGCCATGTAAGTCGGTAAATGTGTGTATGTGTGAGTGGACGAGCACTTCCGCTTTCCTGTGGCTTGTTAAAAATTATTTAATTTTATTGTATTTCAATTGTTTGTTGCGGCAGGGAGGAAGCAATAATCCAAAGTCATTGTTACTTCACTGGCCTGCATAATAAATGAGGAGCACGCTCCACCAGCACTCCCGCCACCCCCTAGGCTCTCATCCTCTTGACAGCGTCACCTCGTCCTTTCCCGTCGTTCGGATACTAATGCATAGCAATTTGCGCTGCTCTCGAGGAAAAATTGTAGAGCTCCGATGATAATCTGGCCTTTTTCCGGACAAATCTATCAACTGAGCTATAAAAAAAAATAATAATAATAACAACCATAATAAATATTTGCCATAATGACTAATTAAAAATAGCTCAGGGAGAATATTCAAATTATTTTCTGTATTTTTCTTATTTCTGTATTTTTTCAAGCCCTCATCACTGATGGACCCTGGAGCCGGATCAGGATATGTTGCTATGGCAAATTAAAAATGCCATTGGCACGGCGTCCAGCATGCAAATGCATGTCCATGTCATAGAGTTACACAAAGTGCTTAATCAAGCTTAAAAGAAAAGGACTCCAAAGAGAAACATACATGGCCAAAGTAACAGAAAATCGAAAATGGAAAGGGGACACCCAACCGAGGCAGGGGAGCAGCCAGCAGAGGAGGTACAGCGCTCTCATTGACTGTGCAAAGTGAAGTAAAGTAGTTTAAAATTAAAAAGGACACTTAATCCCGTCAATGTCTTCCCGTCGCGCCGGCAGCCCGCCCCCCAACCGAAACCCGGATCCTAGTGAAATTCCAGCACGGGATTAGCAAGTGGTCGGGGATTGAACGAAGTGGGAGCGGGAATGGGTGTGCGCTGCACATGGTGCACACATCTGGGTCTGAGAGGGTGTTTTCATTTGATTTGGCTCGGACCCGGAGCACGAGCTGGCTCTGGTGAGTGGTTGTGGGTGGGAACAGGCGATGTTTGCCCACTTTAGCTCACAAGAAGTGCAATTATGTGCACAAAATGGAAAATGAAGCAAGAAAGTGGAGCAATTGAAAGCGACAGATGGACAGATGGAGCGATGGAAATGTGTGGATGCACATGCAATCGTCGAAAGACAATGCTGATTGCCGGCCAAGACAAAAACAATTTAGCTTGCATTTGCATGAGGGGGATAGGAATATGGAAATTACCAGGGTTATGACGTGGAAATTGGCCAGGCATCAAGATAGTAATCTTGCAGGGGAACGAGCCCCCAAACGGGAACGCAAACCTCATGGATCATGGACTCATCTTATCTACCTAATTAGTGAAATGCATTTGCTTGGTTTGCTGAGCAATTAATTATTTGAAAAGGTAACGTTAAGGCATGTACAATTTGGTTAATAATATAAAAGGATCCAGTACTTGGGTAATACATCACTGCATTTGGGTTAACCTGAGCCAGTTCAGTTTACTTTCATTTGCCACAGGAAATGGTGGTCAAAAGGAGCCGCCTGTTGGCCACTGCCTTTCCTTATCTGCACATCTTTTCCGTGTTTGCTCTCACACCACCGCCTCAGAGTTTTGGAAAGACCTCATGTCATCGCTTTAGAAGATATTTGATGGCTGGATACTGTTGCTATGCTTTGGTCATCCTTGCTCTGGTCATTCTCGTGACCTACGTGAATATTGTTGCTATAATCCAAGAGGTAGAGGACTTCCAGATTGCAGACTTCACTAAAGTCATGGGAAACACCCAGAAGATCCTTCTCTGCGTCATGAGCATCGCCAGCCACTTGAACATGTTGCTCAATTATCGGCGATTAGGCGGGATCTACGAGGACATTGCAGATTTGGAGGCGAAAGTTGACGATGCCTCCCAGTGCTTTGGTGGGCAGGAACACCGTTTCAGCTTCCGATTCCGGTTGGCCATTGGCGTGGGACTGTGGCTCATCCTGCTGGTGGGCTTTATGCCGCGCTTTACCTTTTCGGCCATGGGTCCCTATGTCAATTTGCCATGTAAGATACTCACCGAGTTCGTCCTGGTAATGCAGCAGCTAAAGAGCCTGGAGTACTGCGTCTTCGTGTTGCTGATTCACGAGTTGGTGCTGCGACTGCGGCACACGCTAATGCAACTAAAGCTGGAGCTGATGGACTGCGATCACCAGGACATGCTCCGAGCTTTGAGTGTGGCCCTAAAACGTAACCAGCTGCTCATTGGACAGGTCTGGCGAGTGGGGGTTGAGCTGGGCACTTACTTCACGCTGCCCATGATAATGCTGTTCCTGTACAACGGCCTGACCATCCTGCATGTGACCAATTGGGCGTACATCAACACCCTTTACGATTACGATTGTTGTCGCTATGGTTGGTGAAGTTATGAGAATTTTATACTTGGTTTTATTAAGATTTTTAAATTATAATTTATACTTTTTACTTGCCAGACCGCTTCGGCACTTGCCTTTTGCTAATACTTAACCTCCTGTTGGCCTGCTTCCTAAGTCAACGTTGCACCAATGCCGTAAGTAATCATCAAAATATATAACTCCATAAGTAAATTAATTAAACTAATAATTTGCATTCTCTCAGTACAACAGCTTCCCTCGCATCCTTCATCAAATGCGATGCTTGTCTGCGGCTACAGATTTCCGCCCCCTAAACATGGGAATTCGGGAATACTCCTTGCAAACGCAGCATCTAAGGCTACTGTTCACCTGCGGCGGATTTTTCGACATTAATCTTAAATACTTTGGAGGGGTAATTACCTTGTTGAACTAGCAACTTTACTACAAGACTAATAATTACCTTTTCAGATGGTAGTCACCATTCTCGGTTATACTATAATTTTAATTCAATTTAAAGTTCAGGCAATTGCGGAGACTAAATATAAATCCAGCCTCAACAGCAGTACCCAATAAGCAACTGAATAGTAGAAAAATAATAGCTCGTCTTGGACCCTGGATTATTAACTCTGCGACCATCGTAAATGATAAGGAAACAATTATATCGATATTATCAAAACATTAATAAAATTGGTTTAGAAAGCTGCTTACCCAGAACGTGTCCATGTAAATTTATCAGTCTCCTGTAAAGGCGCGTTGGAAATGGAAGCCAATCGAAGTCGTCTGCTGGCCACTGTTCGGCCATATCTTCAGCTATTCTCCATATTAGCTCTCACTCCGCCACCCAGGTTCTTTGAAAGCACTTCCAACTTACGTCTCCTGCGGAATCTTAAGATCGCATACTGCTGCTTTGCCCTTGGAGTGCTTGTAGTGGTCACCTACGAGTGCTATGTGAATATGTTAAGCTTACAATATGAACTGGATCACTTCCATGTGGAGGACTTTAGCAAAGTCATGGGAAATACACATAAAAGCCTCGTTTTAGCCATGGCCATCTGCAACCACCTAAACATGCTACTCAACTATGGACGGTTAGGTGGTATATACGAAGAGATCGCGGAATTGGAAGCGAATATAGACGCTGCCTCAGATTGTATCGGGGGACAGCGCCGCTGCTGGTCCTTCCGCTTTCGGTTGGCCATCTGTGTGGGTCTGTGGATGGTGTTTCTTGTGGCCCTGATACCACCTCTCAGTTACAACCGAATAGGTCGGTTTGCAAGCGGCACAGACAAGATCATAACCGAAATTGTGCTGATTATGCTACAGTTCAAGGGTCCAGAGTATTGTGTATTTGTAATGCTTGTCTACGAGCTAATTCTTCGGGTACGGCACACCCTTCAGCAGGTTAACCAGGAGCTGGAGGATTGCAACTGTCGAGATAGGCTCCAGGAACTGTGTGTGGCTCTGAAACGCAATCAGCTGTTTGTCGGTCGCATCTGGCGATTGGTCGGTGAAATGGGAAGTTACTTCACTCTGTCCATGATGCTGCTGTTCCTCTACAATGGCTTCACCATTCTTCACGTGCTAAATTGGGCAATCATAAAGACAGGGACTGATTGCTGTGCATATAGTAAAGATATTTTTCTCTAGGTTTATTCTTAACATACGAATAATATTGTTCTTCTTAACAGAGCGTTTGGGAGTTAGTGTGATACTTACTATCAACCTGTTATTGGTCTGCTCCTACAGTGAATGCTGCATTAATGCGGTAAGTATGACTTGGTGTAATATTCTTCATTTTATATTATATTTTATTCCTAGTACAAAGGCATTCCACGCATTCTGCGCAGAATTCGCAACTTGTCGGTCGCTGAAGATTTTCCTACTCTAAAAATGGGCTTAAGGGAGTATCTTCTTCAGATGCAGCATCTAAAACTCCTCTTCACCTGCAGCGGGTTCTTTGACATTAGTCTTAAATATTTTGCCGGGGTAATTTGTATATATTTTATAATTTTATAACATTCTGATAATGAGCATTTTTACAGATGTTGGTCACCATACTCGGTTATATCATTATTCTAGTCCAATTCAAAGTGCAGGCATTTGTTGAGACTCAAAATAAGCAAGTTCTAAATAATTAATTTATACTTTTAAATTTATAACAAGAGGTGTAATTATCATGCAGTAAAAAAAGTAATGTAGTAAAGTTAAGCACATATTAAATATAATGAAAATTAACATTTCTTTTATTTAATTTTTCTTTAAAAAATGTACCTTTTTTATAAACAAGCGTTTTAGAAATCAGAATATTATATATTTTCAATTCGATATGGCACCACCCTACCAAAGACGACATGTTTTGCCTTCAGGCCGCATTGCACTTCCAAGGGGGCAGTTGTAGGCCTGGAAGAATTCGTCGCTATTGGATAATGCGCCCAGGACGCGGTATTTGTCAATGGTGTGAACGTCGGCCAGATGTTTGTAGTAGTGCTCCTCCTGGAACTCGGAGCAGAAGAGTTGCGCAAAGCCTAAAAAGAAGAGCTGGTCCGGATTGAGTCCTAAGCCTGGCATCTCGTTACTGTCCTTCTGCTGCTCGGAATCCTTCAATTGTTGCTTCATGTGGCAATGGTAGGCGGCAAATGCTTGCCGCAAACCTCCATTGTCGGCGATGTTTTCGTCTTTGGTCTTAACGCCATTAATATTAAGGCCTATCTCTGGTATGGTATAGTTGCTGTAGTGCTCGATAAAACAAAAGGTTCGAATGTCAAAGCCGCGTTCCGTTTCCTTCGTCCACCAGGGGCGCATATTTCCTTTGCTATCAAACATGGAGCTGGTCGTGTCGAAGCCATGTGTGAGTTCGTGGCCCACAATGAAACCCAGGGTACCGAATTTAAGGGATTCAGGCCATGCTCGGTGGTAGACGGGTGGTTGCAGAATGCCTGCCATCACGTTAATAGAGTGATCAATGATAAAGTAGAAAGCTTGAACCTGCATTCCCAGATATGTCCTCTGTGGCAGGGTATCGTTGGGCATTTCCTCAAAGTGAAGGCTACTGAACAGGTCGGTCTTGATACTGTACCTCGCCAGGTTAATATTAGTTGTAGCAAAGCTGTCCTCCACGATTTCCAGACGGGCGATCTCCCGTATCAACCGATCGGTAAGGGCTACATCCTTGAGGGATCCAACGCGGGACTTCATGGTGGATTCCTTTAGCAGCGCCTCTACTCGTGACTCTGCATCTAACCACTCCGCCTCTTCCAGGGACTTTCGGAGACTCTTTTTCAGCTCCAGCACCATGGCCGACACCTCCAAGCCTGTATCCTCGCTGAAGTGTTCCTGTGGAGAATATAAGGTCTTAAAATAATAATAGCAAGGAATTCTTAAACCCACCGCCATGTAAAGTTTGTCTATAAGGAATGACATGGATTCCCTTATCAGTTTAGCGCAGTGATCCTGTTGGTACTTAGCCTCCGTCAGTTTGGCGTCGAATACGTAGAGCAGCTTCATGGCCAGATAATTGGCCACGGCCTCTGGGTGTCGAGTGCAAACCTTGTCCAGCTTTAGGTTGAAAGGGTCGCAGTCATTATGCTTGGTGACATTTACCCCGTTCCAGGCGATCGCGTAGTAGCTACTTAACTGAGGGAACTCGCCCGAGCTCTCCTCCAAGGACTCGCAGTGGTTATTGAACTCTTCGGTCACCTCGAGTGCGTCACGCCAGAAGGCAAACACTCCGCTGATAACTTCTGCAATCCTTTCCTCGGGCAAACTGTAGGCTTTCAGGTAGCCACGCATCCGCTTTTCATTGAGCCGAATGGCGCGAGAGTCGTTGTTTGCAATGTTGTTGGTGTGAACGATGTAATCGAATCCTAACTGTGGCGGCCTAAAGAAAGGCTCAAAGGGATAACGCGCAACGAGCTCCTGATTGACCAATCCTTGGGCCCCATAATTGGTTAGGTGGGCACTCATGTTGACCCAGCTAAACTCGGATACATTCCAGGCGGCACCGTCGACTGCGGGGAATCCCCCTGACGATCTAATGAGAGCCAAATATGCGGGATCGGCCGCTGGGAACTGGACTAGCTCTGCCCCCATACAGGCATTGTAGAAGCGCTGGGCTATCACCAGCTCGCTGGACACATTGAGGGTCTCCGCAAGTTGCGTCCGACCCAATAGCTGCAACGTAATATCGTTCAATGTGAACATCAAGTCGTTGATATTGCTTCGCCGATTAACAGAAAAGTGATCTGTTTTGGCACGCGGATAATTGCCGCACGCGTACTCGTAAAAGTTATCACATGGCGCCACACTGAGGTTCATATAGGATTTCATGTGCTCTGCATAATTCTTTAGGTAATCAGCAGAAGAATTCTCATCATCGACTCTATCTGGCATGTCTGTCAGGCTTCTGGCTTCGATTTCCACGGGAAGCTGCAGTAGAGGCACAAGGATTACTACCCACCAAAGCCCGGTGGAACTATGGTTAATCGAAAACAAATTTGGAATGAACATCTCTAGCTTATCAGGGCACAATTTGCGGCTTGTTCGTTTGAAACCTAAAGCGCGACTGATTACTTGAAAATTAAATGAAACATTGCCGGCTGCAACGTAATATATACTATCAGTTTAAAAATATATATGAGACATATACGCAAGGTGTATGAAATATTCGCGAGATTAAATGCTTTTATCAGTGCAAAAAGCTGAGATTGGAATACAACTAAAAGTCTAGGTTGTATGTAGGTCTTTAAAATGCATTAATAATTAACTACAGTTTATTAAACATTAAAGATCTGTTTTTGCAGAAATCCATAAATTTTAAGTGGGATTCTTGGTGTGTTTTTGGTGAGTATTGTGTGGGTTTTAAGATGCCTTTGAATGAATTTCGCGATTAAAATAAATAATTGACTATTAAAAAGAGATGCAAATATGTTAAAAATGTCATTGATAAATTCACTTGGGTGTGGATGCTGATTAAGAATATATATATATACTGTATAGGACAAAAAGGACTCCTTCACTGCATTGCTGCTTCATAAACCCTGCAAGGATCAATAAAAACATTGATTTTTAAGGGTTAAATGCAATTTGTTCATACATACGCTTTGTAAATACTGTGGCGACCCCTGGCGGTGTAATTGCTAACCAAGTAATGTTCTGACTTTCCGCGACACTGTTTTGACATCGCAGTTTACATATAATATTTAAAAATTAGTCAAAAAACCACCAATTAAAATCAATAATTCTAATAGTATTTATATATTTACGTATATTCTTTTTTTGGACAGCACCCCCTCGGGTGTCAAATCGGTAGTGCCGTTTGAGTGGACGCTGATTATACATTTAGGCTATTATTGTTTCACATATTGCCATCGGCCGATCCACCGATCGACCGATTTTCACCATTTACAATCAATTATATTATCGCTAGAAGTAGGCTTAGTCTATGGATCTTACATTGAACATTTCATGTTGTTACATTTTCGGGAATTGTACTCGTAATTAATTTAGTTTAGTTTAGTTTAATTTAATTGCGACAAATTAGTGCTAGGACTTACTGGCTAGTACCTAATACCTACTGCTAAACATCTGCCCACCTAAACCCATCAGTGTTCGATTTGTACAAGTAGTAGCTTAGGCCTAAGAGATTGTAGTTGGATTACTTGCTCGTGAAATGTTCAGTTAGATTCATTTGTTTGGACTCTGATTCCATATAACTTCAATTGGTAATCACAGACTGTAAATAACTGGAATAACTTTTGGAAGTTGTACATTCAAGGCGTATATATTTAACTAGTACAGAGTAAAGAGAAGTAATTAACTAATTAAAACTGGCCGCAAACAGCAACAAACTCGATACTAATAGACATATTTGCACTTGGTTACTGCACACCAGAGATTGATTGCAACATCGCCACTGGCAGTTACACTGAATTCAATATAAAGCTCTGATACAGTCAATAACAATGGGTATAAAAAAATGTGTGTGCTGATGGATGAGAAAGGACACTGGTGGTCTTACAAAGCTAATCAGGGGCTTAATACTAATTACTCTTAACAGTGGTACTTGGGCTAGCTAACAATCAAAACAGGTCCATATTGTTGTCGTTTATGTAGCTCAGCAGGTAGTACAAGTAAATAAATAGACACACTGTAGGCAGGAGATAATTCAGCAGTAGGTTAACTATTATCCCGTCCCGTGCTTCCCGTTCTCGAACAGGCCCTTCTTGAAAAAAGACGACAGCTGGACGAGAGAGGCGCGCGTTAGGCCCGGTCCCCCGGGTCCGTCGTAGATCGGGCACTGCGGAATCTTTGAGCACACGACGAACAGGCGGCGCAAATACAGCTCAAGCAGGCGCCGTCGATGCTTGGCCACTGGTTCGCTATTCGATGCGAAGAGCTCTCGCCGCGGGAAAGGAAGTGCAGAGATCTAAACAAAAATTCAATCAATTTTACAATTGAAAACTGCACTTTGATTGAAGTACTCACCTTAGCCCCATAGCAGTGCTTCATGCACAGGTGCAGCTCCCGGAAGCGACTGTAGCGCCGCAGGATGTTCAGCTTTCCGTCGGGCAGAGCAATGCGCACCTCATACTCGTAGTGCGTCTGCTTTCCAGCTCCCCGCATCACAAAGCTAGGTATGGTAATGAAGTGTTCACCTTCAGCTGAAAGCAATTGTGAAAATGCTGAAGTTAAAAGGGAATGAAGAGTTGCTTTTCAACCAAGCACTTACGAAATTCTCGCATTGATGGACACGATCGGGTCATGCTGGGCGAATAGATCTGCGAGGTGGACTCCTCCATGCTGGTGGGGCTCATGACACTCGAGCGCATGATAGAGCTGGCCAGCTCGTACTGCCTCTCCATGCCGGACCGCTCGTCAGCACAACACTGGGCGTGGGCCTCCAGATCCTGCACCGACTGGAGCATCTCCTGTTCCATTTGTATGTATCGTCGCTGTAGATCCTGCAGGTCGGCAATGTGCTCGTCCAACTGGGCCTTGTTTAGATCCGTTTCCAGGTTCTTCATGATCAGCGCCTTTTGCGCAGCGATTTTGCGGCGCAGCGAGTGCAGCGGACAGTAAGGACGCGATACATCCGAGTGGCGTCCCAGCTCGCAGGAGGAACAGGAACCGGTGTCTTCGTCACTAGTTCGCACTCCTTGTCTGTAGTTATTAAGAAGACCGTTCTGGAGCAGAGCTTGATTACGGTTGTCCAGACACACACCGCTGTCGCTCATAATGGCCTGCGAACTAGGCGTGGCTGTAGGAGCAGAGCCGGAGCCGGAGCCACCAATGCCAGCACTGCCGGTGCCACTCCCACTGCTGGGACCGGCGGTACAAGTGCGCGAAGCATCTTCGCTGCTGCCCGATAGATCGTCGTCCTTGCGCGTGTCCTCGGCTTCGTCCTCCGCTTCGCAGGAGCAGTTACTGAGCGGTGACTGCTGACCCTCCGTTATTGTGGGCGATGAGACGAGCGAAAAGTTTGACTGGGCGGTGTGGAAGGTATCACAGGTTTCGTACGTATCCGATTTGGACACATCGTCGGCCTCGTTTGTGCTGGTCGAGGTAGACATGGACATGGATTTGTTGCCCAGCTGCAGCTTCATATTCTGCTTTTTGGTTCGCATCGCCTGGGCCTCGGCTTCGCTTTCGGCGCGTTCCAGACGCAGACGTTCCAGCTGGGCCTGGATCTCCAGCATGGTCTCATCGACCTTGGCTATTTTACTGGTGCTCGCATTGAGAATACGCTCCTTTTCGGCGATTTGCTCGTCCAGTTTCCGGATTTCCTCGTTCTAAAAACCATGTAATCGTTTAATCATTATATTAAATTAAATTGGAAGGGCTAAACTTACATTTCTTCGCACAGTGTCTTTGATGAACTGCGCAGCAAAAAGATCCAGCGAATCGGACACTTGCAAAAGCAGCTCATCGTTTAGGGGAGTGCCCTCTTCGATCTTCAGTCCCATCTGCGAATATAAACACACATGATTTCATTATTATATTATTTCATATTAAAATTTCTATCTAAACTCTAGGCAAAATAAGTCTAAACAAACGAACAAACCTCGTCCAGTTTGCCACAATCTTGCAGTTCCTGCAATTCTTTTGCTACGTACTCAGAGAAATCTCGTTTCTTAGAGTCGAGCTGCGTCTGAAACGCTGAAATTTGTCTACACACAATGTCGATCTAAAACGAAAATGGAACGAACAGAAAATCATAAGGAACATAAAGCCAAAACAAGGAAAACAATAAGGAGAGAGAAAGAGAGCAGGCAAAAAACAAGCACAACGATCAATGCATTCAAAGTGAGCTCGAATGATCACATGCAATCGGATTAAATGGGATCTGATCCGAAGGACGCACCTGAACCTTCTCGTTGTTCTTCTCCCAGAGCAACATGTCCTTGCGAGCGACCAGCTCCTGTTCACGGCAATTCAATAGTTGTAATCCATCCATTTCTTCCTGCTCCAGGCGAATCAGCTCCTCGGTCAGCTTTCGCACCTTGGTCTTGTATTGGTCGTGCATCTGGACGCGCTCCTAGCGAAATAAATAGGTGCATAGGTTAGCAAATTTCCTTATATTTTAGGTTATAATGTACTTACCACATTCAGTTGCTTAAGCGCATTTTCGATGGTGTCCAGTATCTTTCGATTTTCGTCCTGCAACTCCGGATCGTCCCGCGACATAGGACGCTGCGGATAGTACTGGCGCTCTGGTCGCTTATACGGCGATGTACCATCCTCTTCCGAGTAGATGCTGCACGCAAGCAGATTCTCCTTGGACGAGGTGATCAGCGACAGGCGCGACATGTCCAGTTGAGAGCGACTCAAGTCTTTTCGCAGCTTTGCCGCCTCGGCGGGATTATTGAATCGAAATATATTGGTGCGGCCCAGCAATATAATATCGCCCTGCGAAATCTGCTTGGGTTCGTCAATTAGGTGGGCGTTTACCCAGCACTGGGCCAATGGCCAGGGATGCAGCGTAACTACACCGCCTTTTAGAACAATACTGCAGTGCTGTGCCCGTATGCCGTCGCCGGCCAATTCAATATCCTGCGCCATATCCGCATCCTCACTGCCGATTCGCGTCTCGCCCTCCTTTAGGCTGTAAAGTGTCACTCCGGTGGTCACGTCGTTGTGAATGCCAATGAGATGCGGCATCTCTGAGTCAAGGACCACGCCCACACCAGACTTACGCAGGCCCAGACTCTTTTGTTCCTGCAGAATGGACTGGGCCACCTTCCATTTCTCCGTCCACTCCTCGGTAAGCACTTTCTCCTGGGCCTCCTTCTTCTGAAGATCGGCTAGGACCTTGAGCGATGGCTGAAGTGAGTGCTAAAGAAGAAAAAATAAATTGTGAATATTAATAGTTAGGTTCTTAAATTCCCATCTACTTACAATATCTCCCGACAGCATGGACTTGAGCTTGTTGATCTCCTCTCTGAGCTCGCGAATCAGCTTCACATTAGAATCCTCGTTCACCGTCGGCTTGTTGATGATGTTCTTGGCTCGATTCGCATACCGTAGCGTGCTCAACGTTTCACTGTAGTTGCAATCGGCTGGGGAGAGGGCGGCGATCATAATGGTCTTGCTGTTGCCGCCCAGACTGTCCTTCAGCAGCCAGGTGAGTATGGAGTCGCGGTACGGAATATAGAGCACTCGCTTGCTGGCCCCATTCGGGGTGGTGGCCTGCGTGGAGTTACTCAGACTGCCGCCCGTTTGCTCCGCCAGAGCCGAGATGACGCTACCCAGAGTCACCAGCGATTTGTTGATGTGGGCGCCCTCTTTAAGCCGCTGACCCGTTGCCCCCGTTGCATTGGCACGCTCACTGAAAGAAGCGAGAAGAAGTTGGCATTTTACAATGGCAAAAAACCAAAAACCCAATATATATTTCTCCCCGTGCCTGGTTTTACTTTCTAGAGCAGTGCTTCATGCTCCGCTTACGCTTACTCTTACGCACCTGCCTGCCAAATCGACCAGATGGATCTTCGAAACTGTTTCGCTTGGCATGTCATTCATGAAGACGGCCTGCACAAATGTGATCGTGAAGATGGCGTGACTGCGGCTGCTCGTATCGTTCATGTTGGTGCTGGCCGTGGTGCGTTGCGCATTTCCCCGGGCGATGCATTCCTACAGATGAAAAATTCCAGGATAAGTCGGAGTTCTGTAGTGTTTTTATAGCCACATACCTGAATCTCATCAAAGTCGGAGACAGCATGCTGGGACAGGTTCTCCACATAGGGGCCCAGGCTGCGATGCTCACGCACTCGCAGTCCATGACCGGTGCTTTGAGCTGCAAGCAGATCCTTGACCCGCTCATTGTAGATCTCCAAGTAGCTGGCATGGGTGCGATATCCAGTGCCCGATTCCTGGCCCACACGCATGCGGGCGAACAGCTCCTCGCAGATGCGCGGAATCAGGCCAGGATTGTTGGGTGTGCCCATCATGGTGAAGGTCTTTCCAGAGCCAGTCTGTCCATAGGCAAATACACACGCATTGTAGCCTGAAAAAGGAGAGAATATATCATGTTTATATAAGAATCTTTTGAAATTTTTAAGGATTTCTATAAAATGTAACCATAAAAGTTTAAAAATATATCATAAACTCCTGTACATTTTTGTATTTTTCCTTCGCAATAGGAAACAAAACAAAAGTGAAGCCAAGGTTGGACAGCTGCCACTCAAGCGCATCATATCTCATAGTTAATTGCCAGTCACGGAGTGTCTGCTGCAATTGCTAACCCGCCCAAAGTGAGGCAAGCATTTCGTGACTCTAAAAACTAGAATGCACCGTCACCCGGAGATTGTAAATCTATATGTGCATGTATACATATACAAATAATCATACAATCGTCAGATTTTGACTAGCAATATTTCAGACTAACTTGGGCAGAGTGAGTCACCGAAGATAGGGTAATATGCAACTACAAATAAGGTGATTTTATATTGCGGAAAATCCATAATAATAATCTTGCAACAAGTATCAACTAAATGAATGAACATTTTATATACATAGTATTTCTTTATCACACTTCTTAAAGCAGCAATAAAACTGTTGAAACTTTCCAAGATTTAGTTTCTTATCGCAAACAATTATTAGTACTAACACTTTAAACTATAGAAAGCGATAAGGAAGGCAGAAAAACAAATTTATTCACTAATTTTGATGACTCCCACATGACCTATCTGAGACTTTGACCAGCGCCAACTTATTGCGACACAATGGCTGGCGCCTAGTCCAAAGCAATTAAAGCCATCCGATCCGGGGACGTCAGCTCAAATGCCACCCGGCAGAGATTGGAAGATGGTCACCAGTGTCACGCCCACTAGGCGGCTTAAGCACTACAACACATCGTTGGACAATCTCCCCGCTAGACAGGTGTGAGATAAGATTTGCTTTAAAGCAATGTCGGAGTCAACCGAGACCGCACAGGTGGGGCAGCCGCAACAATGCCAATCGCAAATGCTCAAGCTCAGGTTAATATGAACGACGTTTAGTCTGAGACAGGGAACAAACTTATAATAATTGGTTTGGATATTTAATTACGTATTACGTTTTAGTCTATTTTTATTATTTGTGGGTTGTTTAACCAAAAATATGGTTCATAAAGCATAACTAGGTATCAGTACAAACAATACGAATGGTAAATTATAAACTAAATTAATTAACAAAAAAGTATATTCTATAAATTTTACACATTTAGTTCATTGATCGTAAATATTTCCAGCTGGCTTAAAATCAATGTCTTAGCCAGCCATTTGGTCGCCTCGCCAGTTTGTTTACGGCTCGTTTTCCACTTTCTGGGTTTATCTGCATAACTTGGACATACTATATACATACATATATCAACATACATACATACGAAGTCGTTTGTCATTCGCAATTGCATTCGTACTCGCATTCCCGTTGCCACTTTACCAATCTTGGCTTTGTCGTAATTTGAAATTGAAAGCGTGCCAAAACCACGACAAGCTGAAACAGCTGTTCCATTTCGCTTAGCGTCTCGAGTTGTGGGCGAAAGTTTGTTGTTTGCCTTACTTTCTGAATGGCTTTTGCAATCAAATACAGTTTACTTAAAACCTAGACGAGGTAGGTATTCAATACCCTGAGCTGAGTTAAATAATAATAAATGCTTGGGAAATGCTGTTAAATTTTTTCTTTTTTGTTCAAAATAAAACCTTTCCCTTTTGGTTGGATGGGCCTTCATCCGGCTTCAGGAAGTTCGCATGATTATTGCTAACTGCACCTACTTGCATACAAACTTAAATACTTCACTATAATTAGTCGGCAATGGAGCGTTTCAAGCTGAATAATCAAGTTGTGTGGGTTTCGGTATATGGACCTGCTTTTATTTTTAGAGCCTCAATGTGTTGTTTACAAAGCAGCAAATTTTTTTGGAAAACGAGAGGGAAGCAAAAGGAAAACCCAATATCAAAGCCAATAAGCAGACGCACAGGGAAAATGTAAACAAAACCGTAAGTGCAAGAAAACAGAATGAAAGAAACACGCTCTCGGCATGGGGCTAATGGAAAAGGCACACGGAAAAACTAGTTAAAGCTAAATTAAATATAATAAGTGTTGGAAATTTTATGATCTATATTTTATACAATTTTAACATTATGTTATTATATTTGGAGAGCTCTAAAATACTTATTCAACTATAAAGGTTATTAAAAATATTTCCATTTTTATTTATCATTAAAGAAATGGAACCTTTTATCATCAGTGTGTCTTTATTTTTTTCCTAGTGAACACGTCATGTGGGTGACGGCCCCACAGCCTAGACCAAGACTTGAGCTATTAGCTGGGGCTTAATGCGGCACCATTGGGTAACCGCATCGTGTGACCCATTAGCCCTTGGCTCACCTTCATATGCGCAATCGACGACGTCATTGCCGAGATCACTGTACACCTGCTCCTGGGTGGCAAAGTGCGGATCCTCCGCATCGAATGACCAGTATGAATAGTCAAAGGTGAAGTCATGATGATTGTCCCGTCCGGCATCGCGAATGGACTGCAGCCTTGGCTTTAGCAGACGCGTCTTCTTATTCTCCATCTCCACGATGAGCTGGGCGTCCATGTCATTTTCGCTGCAAAGAAAAAAAAGACAAGTTATTATTTACATTTTCATTTATATTATTACTCGTCCATGATGACTGAGAGCTCTCTAGCGCGACCCATTGTTAGCATTTTATATAATAAATGCGGCCCCTGCCGTTTCTACTAAAACACCTCTGGGCTCTTTTCAGGGCACTTCGTGTTGGAATATAAATAGCCCCGCAGAGCTTGCTCATAAATATTCCTATTAACGATTTTTGCATGACCCAAACAAATGGCGAAAAATCAGGGGGCGTTGCAGGGAAAGCGTGTGGCAATAGAATAAATATGTGGAAGAGAAGGCAAGCAGGCAGGCAGACAGACCATGCAATCCAATTGACATGTTTGCCCTGTGATCAAGACGACAGTGTGCTCTGCTCGCTGGCTACAAATTATAAAAGAAAATCCGGTTTGCGGGGAATAATAAACGGACTAAAACTTGATTGCAACATCAAAAGGAAAAGCGGCGCAAATAAAACAGAGACGGGGAGGAAAAACTGGCATCTGGGCACAGAACATTCGTTCAGAGATGGAACCGAACCGGTTGACTGGAGTTCATAGGGGCACCCACACTCGGAAATGGACTGCATCTGAAGGAAAAACACAAACGATGGGGCGTGTAAATAAACAGAGGACCACTGATGGCACCCTATTCAGAGAAATATCGGCCACAGAATTATACTAAATCCGTGGGCTCTCCTATATACGGGTCGTAACTTTTAGTAGAACCGAATTAGGGAGAGATGTATGAAAATATAAACACAAAAAGAGAGAGAGAGCGAGATCACATGACTTTTATTACAATTTTTACTGAATAGCTTTTGTTTGGCGCAGTAATAAACGTTTTATGAGAATTTCTGGAGATTTGAGGGAATAATTATTTCCTGAAACAATTTCTGGAAAAGTAATTAGAGGCGACGGAGAATAAATATAATACTTAACTAGAAATAAATATTGTTGTCTTGTCTAAACCATTTAAAACACCATTTTTACTTCATTTTGCTTTGTAACCTTTCATTTTATAATTTTTATGCGTCTAAAGTCAACATTAACCTTAATCGAAGTATGCAGTAAGGCGCCTTAGATTAAGCTTTAATTGACCTTTGAAAAATTGGAGGCCATTTAAAGTATGAACTAAATAGTAAGCAAATTTGAAGGTTTAATAAGAATATTACTAATTAAAACGTAATTACATATTTAACTTTTTTCTGTAACATAACATTAAGACAAAAATATTTGTTGTTTTACAGAGAACCTCAAATCTTAGTTCATTCAACGTTGATATATTCTTCTTCTCCCTAAGGAAAGGGTATTTATGAATTGCCTTAACAGCTCCATTTCTTTTACGACTGCAGCCAAGCAGTGCCTTGTCCCATTTCAAGCGACAATTTTAGGTCATTCCTCTCTTTCTCCATAGAGCGGCATGATTACGCCGCTCCACTTCGCCTTTCCAAACTCAAGTCGGCTCAGTGCTCATTGCGTTTGAGTGGCTTTAATTCGTTAATCTTTGGCCCGATGTGAGAGAGCTGGAGATTACGGATAGAGAGCGGCTTCAACGAGCGCTTTGTTTGTTTCTTTTCCAGCCGAGTCTTTCCCCCTTGGTATCATCCCCTCCCTTTTGGAGGGAAGTTCTCTTACTGCGTTGATTCATTCGTCAATTAAACATTTATGCGGCAGCCACAAATTTCGCTGGTCTGAGTCATGGGAGCAGCGATGAGATATGGAACTTGTTCGCCCAGTTTCGTGCCAAAATCAAAATTAATTTCCTTTTTTTTTCGCTTTTTAGGTGCATACATACATACGTATACGTAATTATAGTATATTTCTGATTTTGTTTTCGCACGGAGGCTACAGGCAGAGTCAGAGTCAGTCAGTCTTGCATGTCCACGGAGGAGCCGTGGAAATATGTGCTAAAAATGTCTGTTGGAGGCTAAACAAACTGGCAAAAAAATGCCAACAGTGTGATCTGTATAATAATGAATACTATTTATTTATATTATAAGAAATAGAATAACTTTTTGGATATCATTAGATTAATCTTGATTTTATATTATGCCTCAAAATAACAAAACGAAATACTATTTAGGCTGACATCCCTTTATCGGATCCCATTATCGAGCATTCACTGTATCTGTAAGTAGCTGCTTTGCATAAGTCTAAGCCAAAACGATGATGTCACGACTAGTCAGGGAGTTAGCTCTAGTTTTTTTGCCATTATAATTACCGCATTTTGCCACTGATGATGTTGTTTTTATTTCATGGACAATTAACACACGGAAACCTATAAACAAAGAGAGCTAAAACCCAGAGACGACTCATGTGTATAGGTGAGTGCGAATCTTTTATCGAACCCCCGAGATGAATGACATCATTACTGGTTCCATCTTTCTTTGTCTGTGCCTCCTTGTTCTTTCTACCAATTTCCTCGCTTCTTTCTGGCCTTTTCGCTCGCTTTTGTTTCGCCGCTTTGGCTTTATGCGCAAGTAACTGTGCCAAAAGCAATGACCGCTCCGCCAGATAGGCAAGATAAAGACACAAAAAAAAGGGGCAACAAAAATAGTTAACGATCGTCATCAGGCGAGGTTTTTAAGAAAAACACATGCTTGTGGGTTTAATGTGGTTTTAAGTAGACACTTTGTGCCAAACCCGCCAGACTCTTCCAGTACTTTTTTATGTTTCAATTTCCACTGGGACTTGTTGGTACAAAAATTAGTGAGCCCAAAAACGTAGAGTTTTCAGAGAGCCCTTTCCATTCTATTTTCGGTCTTTTTTAAAATGCGCCACAGACATATTTCCCAATGCCTCATTGAGGGGCGTTTTATCCACCTTATCACGAGTCTGGGCAAATATTCTCTAACGCACAATGCTGGCCAAATTAATAATACAGAAAATTCGAGTGTACGTATTAAATATAACTTTAGTGACTCATATACCGGTAAATATTTTTGATGAAATGGTATTTTATGTAAAGAAATATAAGAATATGAGAATAATAATAATATGGCATTTCTTTTAGCGTTATAAACCCAACCAAATATAGAGGTTAGTTAGAAAAGTTAATGATATCTCAGAAAAAAGAACAGGTATTGCCAAAAATCAAAAAGGTGTAGAATATAAGGGTTCACACTTTGGCATTTGACGTAGATTTATAATGATCTTTTTAGGATGGATCTATAATTTGGATAAAATTAGTTTAGTTCCCTTTTCGGGCTTAAAAATCAGTCCTTTCACTTATACAAAAATCTAAGTGAATAAAAAAATAAATATTTTCCATTTCTATCAAAATCGAAGAATCATGAACCCATCTAGGACTCCATGCCTGTGCCATTATTTCAATCCTTAATCCCGTAACCGTGGCCAGCCTGGAATATCTGAGCTTACCGAGTGTTAAAGGGGCGAACCCTCACAGCGACCTTGAGCGACGACATTTCGGTGGTGGGTTCTATCGCCGTTCTCTATTGGATTCTTCTACTCCTTTTTTAGCTTCCAATTGGATTGTTTCGCAGGGGGCGAGCGGGTGGTGGGCGTGCTTGGCACGACGTACAGTAACCAAAAACAACGGCCTAAAACTTGCTGCAGCAGCAGGTTTTCGTTTGTTGTTGTTCTCGCCTGACCACTTGCCACGTAATTTGTGTTTTTGGGATGATTTTCACGGGGAAAGGAAGAAAGGAAGGAAGGATGAAAGGCGGGGAGGATTCCGAAGGGGAAAGCACTTGAATAATTCACTCTGTTGCGTTATTCCTCTGCCGTTTGCTCTGCTTTTCTTCAGTTTGTTTTTCTCTTCGCCTTCCTGTACACCGTTATTTCGAGCGTTTGCCACCTCCTGTCCGCGAACTGTGCGAACTTTGCCCGCCGCCACAAACCGCTGCACATACTAATACATGTACTGGCAACAATAATAATTGTTCGCAATTCAACGTCGATTCACTTGCACAATTGTGGAAACACTTTTCGGAACTCATCGCACATCGCGGCGCTCATTTGGTGTGTATTCCAGTATCTGTGCGCTGCTGGCTGCTGTGATTTTCGGTCATATGCAAATATCCACTTGGCACGGCTCATTAATCGCATTCGCGTCCGTTGCAGCGCAATAAAAAATAAAGCGAGAGACGCGCGACGTACTTTATCTATTTACTAACGAATCCGTGCGTTGTTGTCTTTTCTATAGGGTTGTTGATAATATATCAAAATATCAATATATCGATATTTTTCTAAAAATTATATTTTTATATCGTGATATTTTTGTTGCCGAAATATCGAAATCACGATATTTTTTTAATTTTTGTTGATATTTTTCCTTGGTCACTCTGAATTCAAACCGTTGATATTACTTGATTGGAATTGGAAATCTAATTATACAAATCACAAAATCAATCACAAAAGAGTTGAGCAGTGTGTCGGAGCAGAATAAGAAGCTCAAGTCACTTCCGTTATTGACAAATAATGCATCTTGTCTTGGTTAACGAATTTTCAATGAAGGCATCATAAGAATCAAGTTTTTTAACATTCAAATTAATTAAAATAAAAATTTAAAAAAAAATAGTATTGTATGTTTTTTTGTAGCTATTTTTCGTTAATTTTAACTTTTTTTTCTCAATCTAGCTTTTTTGAGAACTCACCACTGGTATGTCGATATGTTTTTTTAGCTATCGATGATTTTACAGCTCCGATAGCATGTTTTTTAGCGATGTTTTCATTATATATAAAATAAAACCTGAGGTTCGTCAGAAGAAGGAGTGGATGTTTCTTTTATTACAGTTGGACACACTAAATAGAGACGTCTGGCAGCGCCACGTTAACAGCACTGTCAAGTTAACAGAGCGTTATACAAAACATTTAATATTCGTTAAAAGTTTTCAAATCTAATATAAACAACAAATTATGTATTGAAAAAAAACTTGAATTGTAGCTTGGAATTCGAAAATTAATGTTGTAAACGAAACCCCTTTTTACAATTAAGACCCATTCTAAATGAATTAATAACAATTAAATGGTACCTTTTTTATTTGCCAGTTTTGTACAATATATTTTTAATTAAAAGGTTTTAAATTCTTAGTTTTTCTGGTACAATGTGTGTACAAAATGACTATTTTTGAAAAAGTGTATTAAATATTTATATTAAAGTTTATATTATATTAGTATACGTTTTATATTAAATTTTAGATTTACATTTTTGTGCATTTTAAAACTTGTATTATTTTTATCGGCTTTATGGCTTAGCGGTGCGTTTAAGTATCACAATTGTACAATTTTTAATATTAGCGAAAGCTTTAAATATTTTCAGTATATGGACAATATAGCAAAAAGCGTAAGTAGTTTATTTAAGTTCAATCACACTTATTTCAGTAGATATCAATGGTCACAGCATACAAACTAGTTAAAGCTCTTAGTCCCCGCCAGACCTGGCTTTGGGTCATACGTAAGTGCCATTCCACCTCTGACACCACTCCAGGGCGTACTCATAGCCCAGGAAAGTGGCAGCGTTGAAGGGTATCGCCCGCGCCACCAGCATCCAGCTGCCGCGGAAGATACTCCGCCAGCCGTAGGCCCTGTAGTTGACCTTCACGCAATGGAAGATGCCCCGGAACTTGTGGTTCTCATCCGCCTGCATCAGTGTCTTCACCACGTCGAACGGAATGACGCACACCCATGAGATGACTCCCGCCCAGGCACCGGCAAGTGTGGTCACTAGCAGATTGATACTCGATCCGTCCGCCTGGCTGCGTCGCCGCCGCACAAAGTCTCGCCCGTCCAGGTAGTCAACGCTCTGGCGGTAGGCCAGCATATAGATTCCATAAGGCAAAACGTCGCTGTCAAGTACAAGATCTTCAGCTTCACAGGAGAATTTTTACTTTTCAGAGGGAATCACTCACCGACACATCATGGGCAGCAAACCTCGATATAGGCCAGAGATGCCGTCAGTCTTGAGTATCCTTTTGAAAGTGCCAAAGGCAGTCCGCCGCTGGCCATACAGATAGTCATTGTAATCTGGGGAGGAGTTGAAACATTAGCTAAAGCTTCTGAAGAAAGAAAAATATGCGAAACACACAACAAGCCGTCTGCAGGCGGACCTTGATCAGCTCCATGGGACAGGCTATGAAGGACTGCACAAATCCGGCCACCGATCCTGCCATGAACATGTTGTGGTACTCCAGCTGCTCCCGTTGGTAGTCACTGTGACACACCTTCCTCAGCTGGCGCAGATGGTTGCCGTAGATGCCGAACAGCAGCGAGTTGATGGCTCCCGTCGAGATGAATGGGAAGAACATGCCCCTGTAGAAGCCGTTGATCTTTAAGGCATTGCCGACCGATTAAACCCAATAAATCCTCCCAGCCGAAGCTTTCAAGGATTACATCTAGTCAGAGGATCAAAAAACTGTTTTTTTTAATCGGTTCAGAAATCTATAACCAGCAAAGATCTCTTCTTAACTTTTAGCTTATTTATTTATTTAATTCATAATTAATCATTTATGATTTTCTTAGAAACTCTGACCAGACGTAACCCTTTTCCTGACTTACCCCATTGTTTCTGCTGTAAATCTGATGGACAGCCGTCAGGACGGAGGAGTTGGAAGCCTGTTGCCACACCTTGATCGTGTCAAGGGGATGGGCCACCAGCACACCGCAGGCACCTGAATCAAATCAAAATAAAGATATACATAAATAAATAAAACAAATAATTAATTAATTAAAAAATTCATGTTGAACCGCCGCCGCTGCATGCTGCTTGCCAAAAATTCGCTGGCGGCACCAAAATACGCCTTGGGGATCAGGGGCGCCGCCGCTCATGAACTTGACCGTGGCGCCCATTGGCCGCTGGGGCTGTTCCTCTCAACAAGTGGCTCGGCATCATCTGGCTCTGGCATTGCGTCATTCCTAGACAAGACCGAATACGGGATGCTCGCTGAACCGATCCCAAGCTGAAGCTTTCCACTCACCACCGAAGCAGCCGGCCACAAAGTCGCAATAGTTCTCCCACTTCATGGAGGATCACGGAAAAAGATATTCGGCGAGGGTGGAATTTTCAAAATTGATTTTTCTCGCGACTTTTCCGACTGCACCTGACGACGGCAGCGAACCAACTGCAACGCCATAGCTTTTGTGGCGTTGTCGCAAAGCTCGCTGCGTTCTTAGCTTTTTTGCTAACAAAAGCTGAGTGCTAAAAAATGCAAAAAACGTTATTAGGAAAATTAATTGCGGATTTTTAACAATTTTAATTTAGTTTTACCTGCTTAAGTTAAGGAATGAAACTCTTCTGACGAAACTGTGCATAGTAAAAATTTATGTAATTTAAGAATTTGAGAATGTCAATTTGAAGGTTAACCGCTTAACCGTACCTGATCTTTAAAACGCATCCTGTCTTTTTTTATAAAATGTCTAAACAAATATATAAACTAGAAAAACTATAAATTAACCCATTATGATAAAGCATTCCGAGAGGTGGAGCTCTATTTAAGTCATCTTTGTAAGAAGATCTGATGCGAAAATATGTAATATATAATATAATATATAATATTTTCTGTCCATTATGTTGATAGCTGTTCATTTTGAGATTTTATCGAATTTAGACAACAGATATTTGCCACAAGGCTCATGTTCCTAAAAATGTAAGCCATTTTGTTTAAGGAATTAATTAAATTAAGGAAAACTATTATTGTTACCCATAAAAAATGAAACCAGTTTTGTGTTTTATTTTTTATTTATTAATTTTTTATTGTTGATTGATCTCTTTGCTTCTTTTCTCTCCGTTTGCTCATACTCATTCATTCAGTTTTTGTGTGTTTTTTATGTTTTACTTGATTTTTATTCATTTTTGGTTAATTCTGCTTGCAGCTAAATATTTGTTTTCTTCTGCGCCTTGCAATTTCAAATCATTTTCTGCTGCCATGCTTTTAGTTTCTTGTTTTTGTTTAATTTTTTGTTTTTGTTTTTTTTTCGCATACTTGCTGTCGAAGCAATCAACTAAACCTTTGTTTTCTTCTGATGCTCATGTATATATACTTTTTATATATATGTATATACCTATATATATATTTATTCCCATTTATGTTTTGTGTAATTATAATTTACTCTTTATATTTACTCTCAGCATAAGATTTTGTTTAGTCGTGTGTGAGTGAGTGAGTGTGTGGTTGTGGTTGTGGAGGTGAGTGTGTCTGAGTGGGTGTGTGTGTGTGGGCGGGCGAGTGTAGTGCAGTGTGTGCCGTCAACCCAAAGAAAACCATTGAAATCCTCGCACACACCGTCGTCCTAAAGAACAAAAACTCAAAGTCATACGTAATAATAGCGTGTATCATATATACGATAGGTTGTTTTTTTTTACAAGTCTAGAACATAAGAAAATACATAATTCACATATATATTTATCCTCTTTCATCTGATCCTTTTCCTTCTCCCTCTCCTTTCATTGTTAGTATCCATAGTATTTATATTGTTTAAGCGCTTTAACTATTTTTGCTCTTATTGTTTGTTTTTCCATTTAATTTGTTTCTTTTTTTTTCATTTGTTTCTTAACTTTTTTTTTGCAACGTTGTTAATGCGACTTTATTTTTAGTACATCTTTTAGTACAAGGTTTCGTCTTTAAAAGTACTTAACGAGTTTGCTTTTGCTTATACTTCATCTCCGCTCAGCCGGCTCTAAGCAGCAGCTACAGCACAGCTACGTTTAACATGCTCGATTTGTTTATACATATAAATACAATAATAGAAACTATAGTTAAAGTTTACCATATGTGTAAGTTGAAAGCGGACTAAATACGTTATAACTCAGAGTGCAACAAAAATTGATCACAAAAAAATAAAAAGAAATTAAATGAATGAAGAGAGACACTTTACTTTAATCGTTAAACCACTTTTCTTACTTATTTATTTATTTATTTGTTTATTAGGCATTCCTCTCTTTGTCAACATTCCTATTTAGTTTGCTTGATTTCTGGCTTCGTTTTTACATTTGAATTTGCATTAATTTGATTGGCATCCTAGGCGAACATCAACGTTAACTAGAGATGGGTGCGCTATGGATCGATCTGCTGCTATTTGGGAGTCAAGAGATTGGTGTCGTAACAAAGGGGGCATTAAATTTCTATAGTCCTGTTTTGGGTCACTTCTATTTAATGGAGGTGATCATCGTGGGTTCTAGTTGCAGTTGCTGGTTTGTCTTGGGCTTTGTTTTTAGCTATTTTTCTCGTTTAATTACACGCTAATATAAAGATGCAAAACTTTCTTACACACGTTGCTTAGTATTTAGTCATAGGTTGTTAAATTTTAATGTTTTCGCAATATATCTCTCGTGTAGCCGATGATGACTCTCTAGTGGATGCTCTTTAAACGGTTCGCTCTCTGTCGCATATTGTTGTTGACATTGTTTTACAAACATATTTAATAATAACTCTAACTTTTACGCTTGTTTCCTTTAGATTTTCTTCTTTTTGTAGTTTTTTCGCTTTTTTTCTTTTTGTTTGCAATATATGTGTATAATAACTCACGATTCACAGACACAATTATCATTAATATTATATGAACTTTTACGGTATCGCCTAATGAGAGACATTCATTAGCGGATAGTCGCCTCTCTCGTCCTCGTCCTATCTCATGCCTCTGCTCCTAGTTGGCTCCTATAATGCATGCTTCTATACTTTGTAATGGGCGTCGTCGTGAGAGTTGAATGAACAAACATGCATAGTATACTTCATATATAAATTTTATATATCTCCTTACTATGAGTGCGTCTAAGTGGGTGTGAGTTTGTAGTGTGAGTGTGTGAATGAGTGGGGAAAGCGGTCCAAAACAGTTGTCCCTCCTTTCATCTTAGCTACATTATTTACAATGACAAAATAATCGAATAATGACATTTGTGCGCATTTTTATGAAGATTACAAAGTTAAGCATAGAAAATAAAAAATCTAAAAAGAAATCGAGAATTTTTAGAAGGGAATTTGCAAACTATTTAGGACTCAAACGCTTCGGACCGCTTACCCCTGAGATATACTTTAATGCAAAGGATTTTTAGATAGTGTCTGGAAATGTTTCGCTAGCTGAATTTTCGAAAACCATATTCTATATTCTATATTCTCGGTTGGTTGGTTTATCTAGCCTGACCTTTTTACAAAGCTCTCAATATTTTTTTGTTGAATGCCTAGTACATCTCGATTACTGCGCATGCGCCTGTTCCCCAGCTGCGGGGACATATTTTTGATATACATACATTTAGATAGATCAGCGTTACGTTATGGTATGGTATTTAGTTGTATTCTTATTCGTGTATAGATCTGCCGGCTGCCTGTGTCTACCTTAGCCCGTTTAGCAGCAACTTCAACAACGTACTAAAACTTGGCTCTTGTTTCTAACCGATTTGGATTCGTGCAGCTGCCCGGGAATTGTTGGAATTTCTGTTTCGAGAAGTCTTGACGGAGTGTGCAACACTTAAAGCTAAGTAACAAAGTCTAATTCCGGATAGATTCGGGGGATGGGGGAGCACAGTTCTTGATATATTTTATATACAATTCAGTGGGAAATCGGGGACTAAGACACGCCGTTCTATGGAGCAACAAAATTCCGAGGATGCAACTATTTTACACATTTCGAATGAGAACGCAAGTATGCTTTGCAAGTGAGTGGGTGGTGTGCGTGTGTTTGTGTCTATGTGTTTTGGATGGCTGATCTATGCTAGGATCTAGTTAGCAATATGTTTAGTTAATAATATTCAATGCGCTTCAACAATCCTCGATCCTCAGTTATAGTTATCATCGTTCGCTTTCTCTTTTCTTCACTTACTAACATGATTTCTCTTTATTCAACTTGTGTTCGCTTAAACGTAATTAATAATTATTCTTTTCTTCTTTTTAATATATATTTATACGTGTCTGCATGTATGTGTGTGTGTGTGAGTGTATGCGCGCGTGTGTGTGTGTAGATTTCTGCTCATATGGGGTGAATCTTGTAATATCTATATAGATTTATATTATGCCGCACTCAAGCTTCCTACACGCACACAAACACACACACGCGCCCACGGTCAGGGATCTGATTCAGCTCCCGCTCCAGATTTCGGTTCTACCTCCTTTAACAGCCGCCCAAGCCTCCCGTCCCGTCCAATGGTGGGTCAGCTTGGTCGGTGTCTTGTCAATCGAGTATACATTTAAGTTTTATATGTTCTGGTTTAAAGTTTAGCATATGTGTGTGTGTGTTTTTTAGTATAACTATATTTCTTTCTCCTTTAGATGCTTGCTGCTGTTTTTGTTGTTGTCTCTGCCATTTACGGATATCGGATAGCGCGTTAGCTTTACGCTCCTACTGATGTTGGTTTATTATTAGTTTCCAGCGCGCCTCGCGTTGCCTGCTTGCTTAGTTCTCCGTCTTGATTTCCTGTTTGATTTTCGCATTTGTGGTCGCAGGATTATTGTCGCCTCCGGCTCCGCCGCTGGACAGGCTGCCGCTGCTGCTGCTATTCGACTGCTGCTGATGAGAGTTCAGACCGGCGGAGCTAGGTGGCTGCAGGGACGTTGACGCCGCGGGGGCTGCGCTGTTCGATGTCACAGCGCTGCCGCCAGCGGAGCGCCCAGTAGAACGATTGGATTCGAGTTCGTGCAGCTTCTTCCACAGCTCTTCGCGGTCGCGCTCCCGCTTTTTCTCTCTGCAAAAATTACACAATTTGTTAGATTTGTTTTAAGTATTGCACTGGCAACCACTCACTTTTGCCGCTCCGCCTTGTAACTGGAGGTCAGCTCGTCGAACAGCTTCGAATTCATCTCCATGAACGTCTTCAATACGTTGTAGACGAGCGCCACAATGGTTTGATTCCAGTGCTCTTTGCTGATGCGGTACAGGGCCGGGAACATGATGGGCATGATGACCGCGTTGTTCTCCTCGATGAGCGACATGGCATACTCATTGTTCCACAGATAAAGTGCGCGCTCAGCAACCTGTTGAGAACAATTAAATATGATTTGGATTACATTACACACTTTGGTATAATAGCGAAGTAAAAACGCTATCTGCTTTCTGTGAGACTTACTTGAAAATGTGGACTTGACACGCATTTGGCAATCTGGCGGAACAACGGCTCCTGGATCTTGGCAAACTGCGGCGGATCGATCACGTCGAGTATCTCCTCAATTTCACCCAGGAACATGACCTCCTTTTGGGAACACGTCTTGGGCCAGAACTTGAGAAGCCCACGCACCACAGGCTCGGTAAGGAATGGATCCTTCTCTAGGAATTGTACAATGCAATACGCCAGCTGAGCGTGATAGAGCGACAGGCATTTGACTTTGTGTAGCGGCAACAGGACCTTGACCAGAAACTGCTTGTGTTCGGCCTTCAGGGGCAAAGCGAATCCGTTGATGATACTGATAATTATAAAACAATTAATTTAGTTCGTAATGAACAGGAGAATATAGCTAAAATTGAACTTACCTGCCGAGAATTTCCAAAAGCTCACCGACTCCATTAAAGTGCTCCGTCTCGTAGATGAATCGCAAGAATATGTTGTTGATCTGTTTTCGAATAAAGGCCCGCAGTCCCAGGAACTTTCCATAGATGCGATGCAACACCGTCTTCAGAAAGTCCCGCTCTCGAGGATCCTCCGAATCGAAGAGCTCCAAAAGCTAAAAAACAGAAATTCTTCGTCAATGAACTTGTTATTTATGGCATGAATGTAAGCACTGACCTGCAAGACAAACTTTTGATCAATCACCCGCTTGCCGATGGTTGCCTGGAAGTCCTGGGACTCCAGGAACCGCAAGAAGACCTCGTAGACCAGCTGGAGGTGTGGCCAAGAAGCCTCCAATGTCGGATCATCCTCCTCGGGATCGAAATCGGGATTCTCACTGGGCGGCAACGTGCGAAATAGGTTGCATGAAATCTGAAAGAGAGAGAGAAAAAACGAAGTTGTTTAAGTGGGATAAGCTGTGAATTCTTTATTACAATATTTTCGAGTACAAGGCTGGTAGTGCTAGGAATAGATTCGATATTTACCATGCGAATTATTTCCGGATAGACCGGTTCCGTAAGCACACCGCGCCCATGTGTTATATAGGTGGATAGGTCATTGAGTGCGGCCCGCTTGATCTCCTTGCCCTTCAAATCCGTGACGGGATCCATAAAGTCAAAGGACACGCAACACTGGCGCAGCTTCCTTATGAACAGCTCCTCCTGTTCTAGGCTGGAGCAATCGGCTATATAGAGTAAAAATAGATGCAAATGGTTAGACGAATGGTTAAAAAATATATAATTTTAAATCTACCTTTTAACGGCGGCAATTGCTGCAGCTCAACATCCTGAGAATTTCTATAGCGCGAGGAACCTTGACTCTTTTTACCCTTCTTCTTGAGCGAACGTTTGGCGAACGGGTCGATTCGATCCACAAACGTGCCCGATGACATCTTTTCAGATTTGGGTTCGTTTGAATCGATGGCGGTCTCCGTGGCTGTCTGTGTGGTATTCAGCTTGCCGGCTTTGTTCCTAACGCTTGCCACTGAAAATTGATCGGCTGCACCGGCACCGGCAGCAGCAGCTGCTCCACCACCCTCACCTGCGCCTTGGCCTCTGCCCTCGCCAACGCCCTCGTCGCCGTCTTCGCCGAAATCGCTGTTGAGGATCTCGACTGGCCGTTTGTTGCGTGATTTGCGTAGCCAACCGAAAATTTTATGTGTTATGTTGGCGACTTTTGCGGTTGAGTTTGGCGTCTTGCAGTTGTTTTCGTTACTCCTGGTTAAGCCCAACAGCTCTGCTCCTTTTTCTTCGTCTGATTCTAGTTGTATTTCCTGGCCAATCACCAATTGCAACTGCTGCTGCTGCTGCTGCTGTAACTGCAATTTCTGCTTGTGCTTTTTCTTGCCTTTGGGAGCGTTCTCCTTCTCCTTCTCCTTCTGCTGTTGCTGGAGTAGCTGGAGCAGCTTCTGTTGCTGGGTAATGGTGATGGCGGTGTCAAAGCGGTAACGACTTATCTTGGCATCTATCAAACGGGTACCCTTTTGCTTGAAGTGTTTTAGCTGCTTGGATTTGGTGTAAATTCGTTACAGTTTTATGTACACTGGAATAAAGTGGGACAAGCAATTAGTTGGGTGACTTCATCAGTCCCACTTATCACACCCGCACTCACCTGCTTCAGTTATTGGTGTTCAGCTTTCCGCTTTCGTCGCTTCTTGTATTGGTTTTTTTTTTTGTATTGTTTACTGGAGGGATTGTTGCATTTGCGATGCGCCTTACTCTTGATAATACTCTCGCTTAGCTTCTGCGTTGCTCTGATTCTAATTCAGATTCTGATCCTCTGTCTCCGCTTCTGCTGGCGCTGCTGCTGCTGCTGCTTCAGCCGCTCCTGAATGGCACATCAATTTGGTTCACTGAGAGAGAGGGCTGCTGGCTGGCTAACTTTTGATTGCTGCATTCACATAGTCCTCGGCTCGACCTTTGCTGTTGCTGGTTGTTTTTCTATTGGTTTTTATGGATATTTGGCATCACATGCACTGTAAGCAAACAGAGAAGATATGGGCACCATTAGCGTTTGCAGGATAGATAGGTTTTATAGGCGAAAATAATTCAAAAATTGACAGCGCAGTGAAAGGTACGAATAAAAAAGAACCACCCATTCGATAAAATGAAACGTTCAGGTGTATCTATCTAATCGCGGGCTTTGCAGGTGAGTCCGTGTGTGTGTGTGCGGAGATAATGGCTCTAACTGTGATTTTTTTGTGACCAGATAACAGAGAGCTGATAAAAAAATAGAGGCAGCGTGGTGGCAACACTGGAAACCAAACCATTTACATGCTAAATGTAATTTAAAGTGGTTTCCTGGCTTCCAATTGATGGATTTTCCCATATTTTCCCAATTGTAAACCCATTTTCGCCAGACCAACTTTCCCTTGACCAAAGCCTAATGCTTAAAGCCGCAGAGAGGCCGCAATGTGGCCAGCACAAGGTGGTTTCTGCTGTCCTGCGACTGTAACCATTTCTGTTAAATTAAATTCAACCATTTGCCTGAATTAAATCAAGGCGAGCCCGGACAAGGCATTGACCGGAAACTAGATGGCGTTGTCATCTTGAACGGAAATGAAGCCAAATAAAGGACACGCGCCCACGAGCGAGGGGAAACTCATACATTTGCATGGCTTGTGTTTTGCGAGGGAGAGAAATCAACCAAATGGGCCAGGCTTGAACTTCAATTCCATTCAGTTCAGTTCAGGAAAAATGCCACACATGTGTGGCAAAAGCACACAGTTTTCACTTCGAGGACATTGTAGAGGAACTCGTTCACTGTTTCCAGTTAGGCACAGGCACAGGCACACAAATTTGCACAAATGCAAGTCAAACCGAAACGGCAGCCCACAGTCGATTCCAAGCAAAACATGTTTAACATGTCACACACATTTCGCCGGCGGAACACCCACATGCACCCAGAGCTGGCAGAAATAAAAGAGCCAGAAACGAACTGGGACCACACGGCGTATGAGTGACAAACAGGTAAATGCGATCAACTCGCTTGGCCCAGCTGCTGCCTGGCTGCCTGACTGCCTGTTAGCCGGTGGAAATGGAAATCGAGACGCGTGGGTGTTTCTGCACAGAGGAAAAAATAAAGTCTGAACAGTTTTAAATAATATTTTGAAAAGGTTTGCATTACAATCCTAAAGAAATGTTCAATTGATACAACTAGAACTGCTGCTACAATTAATCATCATTTGCCTTGTGTTATTAGCAATATTTTGTGCATTTTTCTCTCAGTGACCGGACAAACCAGAATACGCATGTGTGTGTTGGCCAGCCGGAACTCATCGAACCGCAAGGAGAGCGACAGAGAGCGGGCGGTGTGTGTGTGCGAGTGGAGAGTGAAAAGTTTGCACAGCTGCCTTTGACGGGCTTTTATTTTCTGCATTCGTGGTCAGCGCTCTTCAACGCGTTGTTACCCAGTTAATAATTGAATTTTCCCTAGCATGTTGTTGTCTTTTTTTTGCTTTGCTTTGTTTTTGGTTTAATTTGCTTCAATCACCTTCGCTGTGGGCGGGGACACCCGACGAGTAAACAACGTCAAGTCAACCCCACGGTGACATTTAATATGGGAACGATAGCGAATCTAGAGGCCTGCGCCTGGGCTGGCCATTTATTATGCTATTTTATATAAAACCATCAACGGGGCTCCGCCGGGCCCAGCCCAACCCAGTCGAAACGTCCCAAGACAAATGACCGAAAACAACAACAGCAACAATGCCTGCTGACCATTAGGCCTGTCCCGGTACAGTGTGTTCCCCCCTTTAATGTGTGTGTGTGTGCGTGTGACCTTATGACATTATTTACTCAGCAACGGCGAAATTCCCCAGCATATCATCGTAGAAAACAATAACAAATAGCCAGGGCAGCCCCGCTCACAAAATAATGAGACAAGTCCGCTGCTTTGTGGCCTCTTCCATTCACTCCGCCACTCCAATACAATTTTCCCCCGGACTGTTCTCCCGACTGTCCCAGGCCTCCTCCACACTTTGTGTTGCCTTGCTTTGTGTTTGGCCGTTGTTTTCTGCTGGCATTTATAAGATTTTTGCCGCCCAATAGCTAAACACAGTCATCGTTTTGGTCATCTAATGACTAAGCGTCGTCGCCGTCGCCCTCACCAGTTGGGAAAATTATTTTCCCACCCACTTGGGTGGGCACCACCACCAACACAGTCCCTATCCTAGCCGCCAGCTCTTGGCATTGCCTTTTCCTCCAATAGTATATTTTTTGACGCATGTCTATTGGTTTCCCAGCCATAATCAATAAGCCACGAATAAATGTTTTTGGGGGGCAAGAGAGCAGAGCAGCTTGGAGCGTGGTGTTGTTACCAAAAACTGGCATTAAACGAAAGTTTCGCCCATTGCCAAGTTTTTCAGAAGTTTTCATTTTTCTCTGCATTCTTTAGTTACTGTTACGTGCAAGTTTGCATATTGTTTGCTTGGCTGAGGATTGCTTAAAAATGTGTTGTCACTTAAAGTGAGTCACAAAAAATAATAAATGTTCGTTTACTTTTGGAGTATGCCTATCTAAGGCATTGGGCACTATCAACAGATTCATTATCAGAGATTAGTTTGTTATTATTTTGAACCCCTAATGGGGCAGATTATAGGGGAATTGAACTATTAACTTTAATTTGATTCCGCATTTAGTCCATTATTAGGGTAAACTGTGCTAATAATACTCAAATGGCAGATTATATAGTAGACGCATATCGAACTATTTACCCACAATTTACTTTGATTTATTTAAGGCTTTTTCGGGAAGATTGATTACTTTGAAAACCCCATTAATTGGTTTGTTTTTAAACATTCAGAATGCTTCAAAGTTGTAGCTTTCGTAAGCGCTTGTTTATAATTAAAAATGCAATAAAATGGGAAATTAGTGGTACAGTTGTTATGGGGAAACCCAAACCATTTTTATGGCTTTCATTTTCGTTCTTCCCCATTGAGTAGCTGGCAAATATTTAGTGATTATATATTTTATTTTTCTCCTTTAACTTGAATGCTTTTTATCAGCAGTTTTCCTTTACTTTAGAGGTGTTTATGGACCCTAGTTTGGGTTTATGTAATGCAAAGCGACATGATGATAAGCAGAATTTCCCCTCTCACACTTTCTCCCTCCCCCTTTGCATGCCCTCCTCTTCTCCTTCAGTGTGAAAATATTGCGCACTGTTTTTCGTTTTTTGACGCGTACTTGAAACGTGTCCAAGGAATCAGGCAGGGGCTTCAAGCTGGAAAATTGTGGAAAAACTACGCAGTAAACGGCGCCCTCTACTTACACACACACACACACACACACCTACACACACTTGAAATCCTTTTGTGCAGCGCAGCAGAGACGAGTTCATGGTCGGTGAGAATCTTCCATCATCACCGCCTCGGCTCCAGCAAGGCATGACAGTGAAAATGCGGGAGATGGAAACGCGGCGAATGCATCAAATTACTGGCATGCACTCCGGCGGCTCCACCGAGTTTAGTGGCAAAATTATAAACTGCGTTATGTTGCGTGTGCAACACGTACAAGTACTTGGGAAATCAGCAGTGCTGCCAGCATGAAATTGATTTCTGTCGGTAATCATTGAGGAAAGTCAAGAGTCTGTGGGCGGATCTAACTATGCACAGGAAGAAAAAGAAATCCTATCAGCAAGAGAGAGGGTCTAGTACCTGGAAAATCGAATATTTCGCATAAAATAAAAGCAATAAATTTAAATTGGTTCTTCCTCTGAATTCCCAATGCGCACTTTCTGTGAAAACATCAAATCAGAGGGTGGGAGGTAAAAGCCTTGACCTTATCGGAGGGAATGTATACACTACTCTCCTGTCCCTGGTATCGATATCATGGAATCAATCAAATCAGCGCAAAACGAGTTTACATATGCAACAGCTTTTCCCGACCCATCCGCTTGTTAAGCGTAACGCAACAACAGGGGACAGAGCTTGGCACAACATGTGCCAAGTGCAAAATGTAAATATCTGCATGGAAACCCCACTTCTCTGCCACCCGTCGTCCTTCTTTTGCATCCGTGCATATGCAAGAATAATGCACTGTTTAATTTACATAAAGTGAAAGGAAATGGAACAATAAGTTTTATAAGATTTCATGCCCCGGCCCCATCAGCAACAGCAACACTGGAGCGAGGAACAACAACAGCAGCAGCCTCAGCTGCAGAAGAAGCGAAAGTTTGCACAATGTAAGCACTTGGGCCGCCCAGCGTGCGCCCTCAAGGCAGCCACGGCCATCATCACCAGTCACACACACACTGCGAGAAAAGGATTATAATTAATATGAGGATCGTTTTCTTAAATTTTCACCTAATTTTAAAATTGTTCTTACATTACCAGTTCTCTTCTAAAGATATTTCGTCCAAGAACTAACACTTTCTTGCTCTAAATTACTCATTTAAGAAATCAGAGGATTTACGATGAGGGCACAAATATTTAATGAAATCCGGGAAAGATTATAAATATTTAAAAAAGAAAGCAAATATTTACAGAGATATAAATTCAAGAATTTTAAGAGATTATCAATGCAAATTTATAATTTTCCTCTTTATTGTTTTGTAAGACACGTTGTTTCTTTTAACACGTCAATGTTTTTAGATTATAAAAACAGAGATTTTTCCCCGCAGTGCCAAAACCACCAAAAGGAAGAGAACACATTGTAAATGTCACGAGTGGGTGGTCAGCATCGCGGGTTTGGGAATGTTGTACGACTTGGTTGCCTTTGCCTCGGCTGCTGTTCCTCGTTCTTCCAGAGAAGAAAGAACCTGCCTCCTCTCCCACTCGACATTTCTCTGGGTTGCATTTTTTATTTGTTTTGGTTTACTCTGCGCAGGATATACACACACACACACACACAAGTACACGAGGGGTCCGTGATTTCTGGTCAGAGCTAACAAAATTAGAGGAAACTTCCAAGGGAATTGGGTCACTTTGGGAAAATAGTAACTGCGTAAATCTGGACAAGTTGCCCAGCGAGCATGTAAAGCGTTATTAAACATTCAAGGCACTTAACAGGGCGAATGATGAACGATGGTGGAGAGTAATAAATTAAATTAGAAAACTGCCCCGAAGGCAGAAGACAAAGTTGGAGAAACTCGATTGAAAAAGTTGCAGTTGTTGAGTTGGCTGAGTGGCAAACAATGGCAGGCCAAACTATCGATTGATGTTTGCCAATCCAGAAAAAACAGCATTAGCTACAGATATAGATAGAGAGAGAGTGGAACAGAGAGCTGAACATAGATATATAGAGAGGGTGGTCGAATGCGTACACGAGATATCAAGGAGGAGGAGCTTTGCCTAAAAAGGGTTCTGTTGTGCAAATGTCAGCTAATAAAGCTCAGCTCAGAGCGAAATGGCATCCGACAGATGCATCGGCATGAATGAGACCGAGCTTTCCTTATCGCACACACATCCCCGGCCCAGAGTTTATAGTATTAAGCCACGTTGAAGGCCACTGCCTGACGTTAACGATTCCCATTCGAGCTGACTACTGACTACTGGCTAATGCATTTATTAATTTCAATTGGCAGCATGATTCAATTTATTGATAGCCCCACTTAGCTGCTGGCCGGCCGCGAATTTCCCACCACCACGCCACGCCAGCGAAATAATTTCAATAAAAAGGGGCGCCAAGCACTCCACCTCACCGCACCTCACCTCACCTCTTCAAAGTTCAAATGAAACCGGCTCACGCAATGCGACATTGACACAACCAGAAAGGAAAAGCCGCAGGAAAAGCACAAGGTGGGGGCACAACCAGCATTTATGGGTCACAAAAATAGACTCGACTTTAGACTTCTATTTTTGGTCTCCAACTGTAGAGAGTACGACGTCAGAGCAGCTCTTGTCTACGATGGGTCGGAGAAGTCACACATTTTTCCATTTGCGCAATGAACAATTATTAATAAAAAGGCGTGGGGTGCGGACACGTGTTTGTGCAATGCATTTGCCAAGGACTTGTGTTTCATGGGGAAAAGGGATGCAACTGCAACAGATATTTGTTGTATTCCGCTTAATTATCTAGAATGAAGCTCTATGAGAGAGGTTCTAGGAAATGAAGTTTATTGGAAACAGGTCAAAGGGAATAGTTCTTGGTAAAGTATAAATAGCAGAGCTTACTAGAGTCAAAGCTTCTCATTCCATGAATCACCTTGAAGTGGAATTAATATAGGTTTGGCTTTATCTCGGAAATTTCCACGAAATATATGTATAAGCCTTGAACAAATTACAAGGACTAACTTCTAAGGCAAAATGTGCGAGTCAAGTTAGTAAGAAGTTGCATTTTTAAAGGCTTGAAATTCGTATTAACTGAGAATAATATTTTTTTAAGGGAGTTTAGGAACTTTATATATCAGTTTAAGTTTAATCTCCTGAAAATTAAGATAACTAAATTATATTCTAACTACTTTGTTTTGCAAAACTCTGAAGCTAGGCATATGTATCTCATATTTGGGATCTCAGAACTTTACTTATCAGTTCATAGAACTTTAAAACAATATTTCTTAGGAATGTCGATAATTAAAATAAGTTAGTTACCAGTCCAACCATAATTCTAACAAATTATCACCAAATTATCTTTTCAATATTCCTCATCATTTTGAAGAGACTCCAGTCTAGTCTTTCTTATCTGTAGGCGCTTTCTTTTAATTTGATTACCACATCTGGCATAACTTCTAGCCTCTGCATGGCATGTGCTTCTGTTTTTATGTAAGACATAATTTAACCTATTCCTGTTAAGAGCCAGCAACGCAGCAAAGAGAAAGTGCCACGAAATTAGTTGACAATGTACAAGAAACCCACAACTAATTGCATCAGCGACAAGTGTTATGAGTTTTCAGAGGCGGGGGATTGCTGTTTTGGTTGCAGGTTGGGCTCTACGTATATTGTTATTAAATGGGGGGCCCCCCAGAGCAGTCAAGAGCAACAAAACCGTATGACGAAATCGTAAAACACGAAAACAGACCCAGCTAAGCGCAAACAGAGAAGAAGAAGAAAAAACCGAGAGACACCGAGCAGAGACAACAGCAGTCACAACAGTTTCCTCAATTTAATTAAATAATTAAGACCAAGACACACTGCGAATGCGACAGCCTTTGACTAATTAAAAAATAAAAGAAAAAACACACACCGAGAGAGATGAAACATAAGGCTGAAAGAATGCAAATTTTGTTGTGAAACAAGCGCCAGACGCCGTTCAGTTCAATGAAATATATCCCGTGCCTATAGCGTCACCACCTACGGAGGTATTTCTCTGTCAACAGATTTGGGCAAGAAAATATAACAGGAATTGTAAGTTTTAACAGAATAAATTAATATTAAATTGTATATAAAGAGTACATGGAGTATCTCATGACAGAAGTAAAATAAAATACGATAGAGAGATACCTAAACACAAGATAAGAATAAGTAGAGGTACCATTAGAATGTCCTTATCTTCAGTTGTGTTATCTTGACCGCTGCTGTATGTATACGAACTATACAAAGTATTTAGATTTACGTATGTGCTACTTTGTGAAATGTATGCCACTGCAAATTCAATGCCAGAGCATGGAAAATTTCTATTGAAAAGCGCTACCCTGCCTTTTAGCTCACACCTCTCTTTCTCTCTCTCTCTTAGGTTTTTATTTTTTCCGCTTTTTCCTTTTCGTTTTGTGCTTTTTAATTAAGCGATTTCAGCTGTGATAAGCAGGTAGCACAGAGTGTGTGTGGGCGTGTCTGCCACCTAATCAAAATCAGCACAAAAATGTCGCATAAACACACACACACACACAGAGAGACACAGACTGTGAAAACAAAAGACGGGAAAATGTATCTCAGGGTGAAAGAGATAAGATAGCAAAGTCTTGCCACCTTAAAAACGGCAACGAGTGAGTGAGGAATTCTTCTTCCAAATGCTTTGCCTTATTTTTGTTTTTGTGTGCACTCACGCCGTTCGCGTATACAAGTGTTAATTATTAATTGTGCAATGCGATTTCGTTTAATTTGCTGCAGCTGTCGCCTGCTTTGAGTGCTGTTTGTATTGATTTTGTCCATGACGCCACTTTGACCATAACAGAGAACTTCTGTTTGCTCTGGATAAACGACAGAACCTATTGGGGGGTCTGGAAACAGAGTGCTCGTCGGGATTCAAGGTCAAATTTTCATGATTTCATCCAGCTGAAGAATTTCCCCCATTTCTCGTTGCTATAAATACACGCAAATTGAATTAAGAATATTTTTCAAAATAAATTTCCTTCGTTTCAAGTTGAACTGCACTGCAAATGGAATATGGCCAAAACGGAAATTTATTTAATGCCCCCCCCGCCACTCTGCAGGTTGTAAAAATATCAGCGAAAAGATTTCTCACTGGCACCGAGTCTAAAAATATATTAGTGCGGTGAAAAACGTCATTAATTGCCGCAAAAAGCATAAGAAAATCAGAGAGATGAGAAAAGGAAAGGCCAGAGAGAATGAAAAAGGAAAATGTTTGACATAAAATGGCAAAATATTTCTAAAGTTTGCTAGACAGCAGCCATCCTAATAGATTTCTTTGGCAGACCCACATATTTACGTACATACACTCTCTTCCGAACCTCGAACATTGACTCATTTTTAAGCTGATTAAAATTGGCAGTTTATTGTATGCAATAAATGTTTCATTCAACGAGCTTTGACGTTTCGGATTAATGCAATAGACAGCTGAAAATTTGGCAAATGACATCACTTACTATGAGTATAAGTTAATAAAATATATGAAATCAATATTTAATTTTAAGAACCCTAGAAATTATATGAAAAGATACCCTTAGTCCTCTGATTCATAAGCATTCTTTTAAAAATATATCAAAACTCTTGAGAGATTTCTTCTTTAAAAACAAGAAAGGAAAGCTAACTTCTGGCGGAGCCGAAGTTTAAATACCCTTGCAGAATATTCTGTAAATTATATTTTCCAAATTGAATCATATGCAATCTAATTTAAATGACTTAACGAGAAGGCTGAAATGGCCGGGTAATTTCCGATCGTTCAGTTATATGGCAGCTATAAGATATAGTCGGCCGATCGTTATGAAATTTGGTAGGTCGGATCAACTGACCAAATATATAATATGTAGGAAGTTTTTCTTTTCTATCTTCAAAAACACAAAAGATGGGCAATTTTCGATTTTTCAGTTATATTATTATATCTATAGCTATGTCTTATAGTCGGCCGATCCTGATAAAATTTGGTTTGTCGTAGTATTTTGCCAAAAATAGCATTCTTACTAAATTTGAACTCTATAACTTTAAAATCGCCGAAGTTATAGCATTTCCGATCAACCAGTTATATGGCAGCTATAGGATATAGTCGGCCGATCCTTATGAAATTTGGTATGTCGTATTATGTTGCCAACAATAGAATTCGTACAAAATCTGAATTTTCTAACTCTAAAAACACCGAAGGTATACCATTTCCGATCAATCAGTTATATGGCAGCTATATGATATAGTCGGCCGATCCCGGCCGTTCCGACTTATATACTGCGTGCAAAGGAAAGAAGGGTTTGTGCAAAGTTTCAAGTCGATAGCTTTAAAACTGAGAG